>SJYC01131670.1:0-17760 GCA_006408675.1 Madoqua kirkii
GATTTTTGTGATCTCAAATGAAATCAAATGCTAAACATGAAATACCAATTTTAGATTATTTTAAGAATTCTTCAAACTCCAATAGTTTAACATGAATGGAAATAACATTTACTGTTGTATAATATTTGCTTATAATATCAGAGTGGAATGGTCTTATGAAATGTAACTCTAAAATAAAAATCACACATACTACTGCCTTGTTATGATTTCATGATAGTACTTAGGTCATTTTTTTCTAAGTAAGACATATTTGTGACCACAATTTATGGTAGGAAACAATAGATTCAAACACTAAGGTAAATTATTATTTATCCAAACAATAAATGCTCACTGTTGGCTTTTTAAAAATAAAATAAGATAAAGAAATGCCAATCAAAACTACAGTGAAGCACCACCTCATACCAGTCAGAACACCCATCATCAAAAAATCTAGAGACAACAAATGCTCGCGAGGATGTGGAGAAGAGGGAATCCTCCTGCACTGCTAATGGGACTGTAAATTGGTGCAGCCACTATGGAGAATGGTATGGACAGTCCTCAAAAAATTGAAAATAGAAGCATTGTACAAGCCAGCAATCCTGCTGCTGCTGCTAAGTCCCTTCAGTCGTGTCTGACTCTGTGCGACCCCATAGACGGCAGCCCGCCAGGCTCCCCCGTCCCTGGGATTCTCCAGGCAAGACCACTGGAGTGGGGTGCCATTTCCTTCTCCAGTGCCTGAAAGTGAAGAGTGAAAGTGAAGTCACAGCAATCCTACCCTGGGCATATCTCTGGGCAAATTTATAATTCATGAAGATACTCGCATGCCTGTGTCCATAGCAGCACGAATGTCCACTGACAGATGAGTAGAAAAAGAAGATGTGACTTTAATATACACACACACTCACGCTCACACTCACACACACATATACATGGGGCTTCCCTGGTGGCTCAGACAGTAAAAAATCTGCCTGCAATGCAGGAAACCAGAGTTTTGTCCCTGGGTCAGAAAGGTCCTCTGGAGTAGGGAATGGCTACCCTCTCTAGTAGTATTGCCTGGAGAATTCCATGGACAGAAGAGCCATAGGTGACTATAGTTCATGGGGTCACAGAGTCCAACACAACTAGGCATATAAATATATATATATATTAGAGAGAGACCCACATATACATACACACAATGTGATATTACTTACCCACAGAAAGGATGAAATAATGCAATTTGCAGGTACATGGATACAATAGATGGAGCTAAAGATGATCATACTAAGCAAAATAGGTCACAAATAGAAAGGCAAATACCATAAGATATCATTTATATCTAAAATCTAAAATGTGACACAAATGATCTTATCTACAAAACAAACAGACACACAGACATAGAGAGCAGACTTATGGTTGTCAGGGAGGAGGAGGGATGGGGGAGAGTTGGATTGGGAATTTGAGACTAGCAGATGCGAACTATTCTATACAGAATGAATAAAAAGCAGAGTTCTACTGTCTAGCACAAAGAACTATATTCAATATCCTATAATAAACATAATAGAAAAAAATAAAAATAAGTAAACAAAACAAAATGTGTATGTAAACACAGATAATTGGAACTGTGTTATCTTAAACTCTTGATTTTTCTCTAAATACACCCTTGTATCAGTATAGCCAAAGCATTTGGATGAGAAAACCTGCTTGTAGTTTTGCAATAAATGTTGATCTAATCTGAAAAAAATAAAGATAAAATGAGGATACTTTAAAACAGAAATGGATGAAGTTTTTCACTCTAAATAAAGCCAGGAATTATGCTAAAAATAAGAGAATTACCTGAGACAATAAAAGCTCTAGATTACTCTGTGAAATATGTTAAATGAAAATGCTGGCTATGATCATTGGTTAAATAGAAGTTTAAAGTCTTGAGATGGAAAAAGGGAATAAAGCTTGAGAATGTCTTTGATAAGAAAGGGATTTATATTTAGAAAGACAAACTACTTTTATTAGGATAATGACCATGAGGGTTCTTACTTAGGTGTAAGATATAGAGTGAAGCTGCTTTGTGAATCTTTATCCTAATTAAAGTGGAGAAAAGCAAGAAGAGAGAGAGAATAGTGACCACATCTCTCTTCTAAAGACTGTCTTAAGCAGTATACTTAGCTCATCTAGACAACTCAAATTTCTGGGAACAGCAACCATCTGACTAACTAAAAGTCAAATCTCTAGCTTGGAGATTTTTGCTGAACTCAAATTTTTAAGTGAAAGATGTATGATTGGGAGATAATTTGTCACTCTGAAATGAGAGATTTACAGCAAAAATTCCAATGCTTTGTTTACTTGAAAACTGTATTTTTATCACTCTTATTTTAAAATTGAAATATAGCTTATATGCAATATTATGTTAATTTCAGGTATACTATATAATGATTTGACATCTGCACACATTATGAAATGATCATCACAATGAGCCTAGTAATCATCTGTCCTCATACAAAGTTATTACTATATTATTGACCTTATTCTTTTATGCTATATATTACATCCTTGTGATCTGTTTATCGTATAACCTAAGATTTGTACCTCTTAGCCATCTTCATCTACCTCCCTAATCCCCTTACCCTTCTCCCCTCAGACACTACCTGTTTGTTCTCTGTACCTATGAGTCTGTGTTTTGTTTCTTAGATTTCACACATAAGTGAGATCATGTAGTATTTGTCTTTCTCTGTCTGACTTATTTTGCTTAGCATAATATCCTCTAGATCCATTCATATTATTACAAATGGCAAGGCTTCATTTTTTATGACTAACATGCTTGTGTGTGTGTGTGTACACACATGCATACCACGTTTTCTTTACCCACCTCTCTGTAGATGGGTAGGTACTTGGATTGCTTCTTGGCTATTGTAAATTGTGTTGCAATCAGCACTAGAGTACATATATCTCTTTGATTAGGGGTTTTGTTTTCTTCAGAGGAACACCCAGAAGTGAAATTGCTAGATTATATGGCAGTTCTATTTTTAACTTGGCAAAGAACTCACTACTGTTTTCCATAGTTCCTATACCAACTTACAATCTCACCAACAGTATACAAGAGTTCCCTTTTCTCAAATCCTTGCCAGCACTTGCTATGCGTTGTCTTTTTGATGGTAGCCATTCTAACAAGTGTGAAGTAGTACCTCATTGTGGTTTTGATACTTTAATTATTTTAAGGTTGACATTAGTTGGTTCTGATCATGACAAAAATTTTTGGAGAAAGTAAAAAAGAGTACCCATAAGTCCTTTTGTCAGAGCAAGGGCAAAGGAATTGCATAAGTGTATATTAAGTTAAATTATGTCCAAATTCTTTTTTCTGAGAAAGAAACAAAGCAGCCAAGAACTAGTACAATGTGGTACAAATATGACAGGATAGAAAACATCAAGACCAAACGATTACTCCTTCAGTCTCCTAGCATGCAAACATCACTGTAACAACTTGGAATGAGAATTGACCCCAAATTAAATGGAAATTAAGTGACTTTTTCCAGGAAACTAGTTAAGAAATTAAAAGGAATGTAGAGAGTATAGTTATTAAAATAAAATTTAGTCAAAATCCATTATGTGTTTGAAAGAGAAAAGCGATTATTTACAGATGTTCTAGTAGGGCAAAGGGGCTTCAGTTTACAGTGACCTGAAGCACACCAGATATTTTTTAAAGGAGAGAAAACCTATACAAAACAAAATGTTCACCAACTCCAGCCATAATTTAATGATTCTCAAGAAACAGAAGAAATGTATATTAATTGCTACTTTTTAAAGGCATTGAATAAAAATTGATTATTTGCAATTTATCTTAAAATGAGTCATCCAAAAAATCATGTATGTGTGTATATTTTGCTCAGTCTTGGTTGTGAATATATAGGTAATCACTGGACATTTTTTTCTACAATTCTTTGAAAATTTTTTAATGAAAAAAGTCTAAAGTTCAGTTAACCATGCAAAAAGTACTTGAAAACAAATGTACAATGACTAAAAATCCAAACACCCTATTTGTTGTTGTTAGTTGCTAAGTCATGCCCAGTTCTTTTGCTACCCCATAGACTGTAGCCCACCAGGCTCCTCTGTTCATGAAATTTCCCAGGCAAGAATACTGCACGGGGTTGCCATTTCCTTCTCTAGGGCATTTTCTCAACCCAGGAATCAAACTTGTATCTCCTGCATTGGCAGGTGGATTCTTACCACTGAGCCACCAGGGAAGCCCAAACAACCCATTACTGGTGCAAAAACAACCTGAATACCATTATGATCCTTCCTAAAACTTGATTACAAGGTGCTAATAAAGACTACTTTCCACCTCAGGCTTATTGTAAGATTTTATATATTTTTATTACATAATGAAAATTGAGACCTCTGGGAAATAAGTAGAGCAAATACATTTTTATAGAAGTTAATTAAAATAAGGATATTTTGGTGTT
Organism: Madoqua kirkii; assembly: GCA_006408675.1. NCBI lineage: Eukaryota > Metazoa > Chordata > Mammalia > Artiodactyla > Bovidae > Madoqua > Madoqua kirkii. Next base: position 4,413 of record SJYC01131670.1, read on the forward strand.
TGTCTTTATATCAAAGAAACAGTACTTGTCAATGAGTATAACTTTAAAATGAATAGGTATGTGGCCAGCAGTGTGGAGGATATACACCTCTAGGGGATTTATACTTGGACAAGAAAATGAGACTTCCACACAAAATAATTAGAAAGAATATAAGATATAGAGCTAAATTAAATATGTGGATTAAACTATATTACAGATACACAAATATAAGGCATATCTGGAAGACAAAACAATGGTCCCCCCAAAGATCCCCATGTCCAGATCTCGAAACCCTTGGGAATGTTTTACCTTCTATGGCAAAAGAAACTCTGTGGGTGTGATTACATTAAAGATCTTGAGATGAAGAAATTATCCCAGATTATTCTGGCAGGCCAGCTGTAATCACAAAGGTCTTTATGAGAGAACAGAAGGAGAATCAGAGATGTGATGAAAGAAGCAGATGTTGGGGACTTCCCTGGCAGTCCAGTGGTTAAAACTTCATCTTCCAATACGGGGGATGTGGGTTCTATCCCTGGGTAGGTAGCTAAGATCCCACACATGCTTTGGGGCTAAAAAAACAAAACAGAAGCAATATCATAACAAATTTTAAGAAAAAAAAAACTTTTAAAACTGGTCCACATCAAAAGAAAATGTTTAAAAAAAAAGAAGAAGCAGATGTTGGAATGATGTGGGGAGACAAGCCAAAGAATGTGGCAGCCTCTAGAAACTAGAAAAGGCAAAAAATGGATTCTTTCCTAGAATCTCTATAAAGAATACAGACTGAACCTCTCATTTTAGATTTCTTCCAGAACTGTAAATAAGAGATTTTTGATATTTTAAGCCACTAAATCCATAGTAATTTGTTACAGCAGCAACAGGAAACTAATTAAAACATATTATAAATGGGGGTGCTGCAGTGGTCAAGGAGAAGAGAGATTAATATTTATCAAATAGAGAGGGCTTTTATGGGGGAGGTGAGATATTTGAAAGGATCTAAAGGCTATGTCAGTTGGGATTGTCTGTCTGCATATAAAAGAAAGCTATTACAATGATGCAAACAAATAGAGCCACTTACTGGTTTCACAGAGTCTCAAAGTGGACAAGCAAGACTGATTACAGCAAATCCAGGATGTCAAGTCTCTGAGATCATTTTAACTTTTGACTTCTCCATTCTTAACATATGACTTTCAGCCTTATGGTTGCCTTATAGCCACAAGATGGCTGCTCCATCTCCAGCCCAACATCTTCATCCTCGAAGGAAGAAGAAAGCAACAAAGAGGGGAAAGATGATGCCTATATCAAGGAAGCAAAAATTTACTGGAAATCTTTAGCAGATAAGCCAGAACTGTGTCACCTAACCATTTCTGCCAGGCTTCTCTGTTCGTGGAATTCTCCAGGCCAGAATACTAGAGTGGGTACACGTTCCCTTCTTTGGGGGATCTTTCCAACCAAAGGATCGAACCCAGGTCTCCCACAGTACAGGAGGATACTTTACCATCTGAGCCACCAGGGAAGACCTAGCCCTAAAAAAAGCTGACAAAATATAAAATAATGCTCCAAATAGAACTAGTACTCTGCTAGTAATGAAGAAGAGGCTAATGCATATTAGGTAGGCAAGTAGAGGCATCTGAAGATAGGACCTATAAGTTCTAAACAGAAGTCAAGATGGCATTCTAAACAAGAAGTGCATCACAGACTCAGACGGAAGTAAACTTCGAAGAGAGTGAGAGAGAAGACTGTTATTACTGTCCTCTAATACATGATTTTCCTACTTGGCACTGTTTTCAAGTCCATTAATTTCCTATAAGTACCTTTACTCTTTGTGATATTGAATGTCAACAAGAAGGCACCTCCACTTTCTACTCCCCCACCATGTCAAAATCCCCTGCTCAAGGGAAATTTCCAGAATTCTTTTTCCGCCTCAATTTTCTGTCAGTCAAGAGGAAAATTTCCTTTACTTTTCCTCTATCTGATTGTTAAGATGATGCCAACAGAGGGATGAAAAGAATGTGTGCGCTGGAGCTTGCTGTCTCTTGTTGTTTGCAACCTCTTTGCCATCACTCGAACAGCCCAAGTCAGACTCTGGAGGAACACAGACAGTGTTAACACTTGGCTACTCCCTGGAACCCTGGCTGAAATCCCTGATACATGAGCAAGGCCATTCCAGAACATCTACTCCAGCTGAGCCAGCCTTGACCAAAAGAACTGACCAGCAACCCACAGAATCCCAAGGAATAATAAATGTGCTTTGGGGATCATTTTTATGGACCTAAAATACTAACTGATGCTCATAACAGTGAAGAGTATCATTTCCCTGGCCTTGTTCTGTGGATTGTACAGTGGGGTTAAAGAAGAGAAGGACAACATCACAGGATTTAGGTGTTTGGATCCCAGGCCAAATGCAACCACTCGATCCATACACTTACAACTATGAGCAGAGTTAATGGAAGAAAATATTGGCTAAGTAAAATGGCATCAAATTGCGTGTATGCATGCTTCAGTTCAGTTCAGTTCAGTCACTCAGTTGTGTTCAACTCTGTGCAACCCCATAGCCTACAGCACACCAGGCCTCCCTGTCCATCACTGACTCCTGGAGTTTACTCAAACTCATGTCCATTTAGTCGGTGATGCCATCCAGTCATCTCATCCTCTATCATCCTCTTCTCCTCCCACCTTCAATCTTTCCCAGCATCAAGGTCTTTTCAAATGAGTCAGTTCTTCACATCAGGTGGCCAAAGTATTGGCGTTTCAGCTTCAGTATCAGTCCTTCCAATGAATACTCAGGACCAATTTCCCTTAGAATGGACTGGTTGGATCTCTTTGCTGTCCTAGGGACTCTCAAGAGTCTTCTCCAACACCACAGTTCAAAAGCATCAGTTCTTCAGTGCTCATCTTTCTTAGTGGTCCAACTCTCACATCCACACATTACTACCAGAAAAACCATAGCTTTGACTAGATGGACCTTTGTTGGCAAGGTAATGTCTCTGCTTTTTAATATGCTATCTAGGTTGGTCATAACTTTTTTCCAAGGAGCAAGTGTCTTTTAATTTCATGGCTGCAGTCACCATCTGCAGTGATTTTGGAGCCCCACAAAACTAAAGTCTGTCACTTTTTACATCGTTTCCCATCTATTTGCCATGAAGTGATGGGACCAGATGCCATGATATTACTCTTATGAATGTCGAGTTTTAAGCCAACTTTTTCACTCTCCTCTTTTACTTTCATCAAGAGGGTTTTTAGTTCCTCTTCACTTTCTGCCATAAGGGTGGTGTCATCTGCATATCTGAGGTTATTGATATTTCTCCCAGAAATCTTGATTCTAGCTTGTGCTTCATCCATGCCAAAGTTTCTCCTGATGTACTCTGCATATAAGTTAATTAAGCAAGGTGACAATATATAGCCTTGACATACCCCTTTCCCCGCTTGGAACCAGTCTGTTTTTCCATGTCCAGTTCTAACTGTTGCTTCTTGACCTGCATACAGGTTTCTCAAGAGGCAGGTCAGGTGGTCTGGTATTCCCATCTCTTTCAGAATTGTCCACAGTTTGGTGTGATCCACACAGTAAAAGACTTTAGCATAGTCAATGAAGCAGAAGTAGATATTCTTCTGGAACTCTCTCACTTTTTCGATGATCCAAGAGATGTTGGCAATTTGATCTCTGGTTCCTCCGCCTTTTCTTAATCCAGCTTGAACATCTGGAAGTTCACAGTTCACATACGGTTAAAGTCTGGCTTGGGGAATTTTGAGTTTTCCTTTGCTAGCATGTGAGATGAGCAATTGTACAGTAGTTTGAGCATTCTTTGGCATTGCCTTTCTTTGGGATTGGAATGAAAATTGACCTTTTCCAAACTGCATGTATGCGTGCTTAGTCACTCAGTAATGTCCAATTCTTTGCGTACCTTTGGACTGTAGCCTGCCAGGCTGCTCTATCAATGGGATTTTTCAGGCATGAATACAGGAGTGGGTTGCCATTTCCTCTTCCAGTGAATCCTTCTGACCCAGGGATTGAACCTATACCTCCTGTGTCTCCAGCATTGCAAGTGGATTCTTTACCCACTGAGACATCAGGGAAACCCTGGAGCCAAATTACGGAGATATCACGAAGAGCTTGTCATTTAAGAAAGACAGGAAAAGGACACAATAAAAATAGCATTTAAAGAAGATACATCTGCTGAGGCCCTTTAGGGTATATTGGCAGGACTATAAACGACAAGCAAGGAAGCCGTTATGACACTGTCATCATAATTCAGACATGACAGGAGACAGTGATCAAGACCATCCCCAAGAAAAAGAAATGCAAAAAGGCAAAACAGTTGTCTGAGGAGACCTTACAAATAGCTGAGAAAAGAAGAAAGTGAAAGGCAAAGGAGAAAAGAAAGATACACCCATCTGAATGCAGAGTTCCAAAGAATAGCAAAGAAAGATAAGAAAGCCTCAGTGATAAATGCAAAGAAATAGAGGAAAACAATAGAATGGAAAAGACTAGAGGTTGCTTCAAGAAAATTAGATACCAAGGGAACATTTCATGCAAAGATGGACAAAATAAAGGACAGAAATGGTATGGACCTAACAGAAGCAGAAGATATTAAGAAGAGGTAGTAAGAATACACAGAAGAACTATACAAAAAATATCTTAATGACCCAGATAACCATGATGGTGTGATCACTCACCTAGAACCAGACATCCTGGAATGTGAAGTCAAGTGGGCCTCAGGAATCATCACTACAAACAAAGCTAGTGGAGGTGATGGAATTCCATCTGCACGCAATATGCCAGCAAATTTGGAAAACTCAGCAGTGGCCACAGGACTGGAAAAGTCAGTTTTCATTCCAATTCCCAAGAAAAGCAATGCCAAAGAATGTTCAAACTACTGCACTACTGCACTCATCTCACATGCCGGTAAAGTAATGCTCAAAATTCTCCAAGCTAGGCTTCAACAGTACATGAACCAAGAACTTCCAGATGTACAAACTGGATTTAGACAAGGCAGAGGAACCAGACATCAAATTGTCAACATCCATTGGATCATAGAAAAAGTGAGAGAGTTCCAGAAGAATATCTACTTCTGCTTCATTGACTACACAAAAGGCTTTGACTGTGTGGATCACACCAAACTGTGGACAATTCTGAAAGAGATGGGAATACCAGACCACCTGGCCTGCCTCCTGAGAAATCTATATGCAGGTCAAGAAGCATCAGTTAGAACCAGACGTGGAACAACAGACTGATTCCAAATTGGGAAAGGAATACATCAAGGCTGTATACTGTCACCCTATTCATTTAACTTAAATACAGAGTACATAATGCGAAATGCCGGGCTAGATTAAGCTCAAGCTGGAATCAAGATTGCTGGGAGAAATATCAATAACCTCAGATATGCAGATGACACAACCCTTAGGGAAGAAAGTGAAGAAGAACTAAAGAGTCTCTTGATGGAAGTGAAAGAAGAGAGTGAAAAAGCTGGCTTAAAACTCAGCATTCATAAAACTAAGATCATGGCATCCAGTCCCATCACATCATGGCAAATAGACGGGAAAACGATGAAAACAGTGTCAGACTTTATTTTCTTGGGCTCCAAAATCACTGCAGATGGTGACTGCAGCCATGAAATTAAAGATGCTTGCTCCTTCAAAGAAAAGTTATGACCAACCTAGACAGCATATTAAAAAGCAGCGACATTACTTTGCCAACAAAGGCCTGTCTAGTCAAAGCTATGCTTTTTCCAGTAGTCATGTATGGATGTGAAAACTGGACCACTAAGAAAGTTGAGCACTAAAAAACTGAGGCTTTTGAAGTATGGTGTTGAAGAAGACTCTTGAGAGTCCCTTGGACTGCAAGGAGATCAAATCAGTCAATCCTAAAAGACATCAGTCCTGAATATTCACTGGAAGAACTGATGCCGAGCTGAAGCACCAATACTTTGGCCACCTGATGCGAAAAACTGACTCATTGGAATGACCCTGATGCTGGGAAAGATTGAAGGTGGGATGAGAAGGGGATGATAGAGGATGAGATAGTTGGATGGCATCACCGACTTGATGGACATGAGTTTGAGTAAACTCCAGGAGTTGATGATGAACAGGGAAGCCTGGCATGCTGCAGTCCACGGGGTCACAAATAGTCGGACACAACTGAGCGACTGAACTCTGAATATTAAAGCAAAATGCAGAACTCTCAACAAATCTAATATTTATATTACTATATACACAATAATTGTGTGCAGCACTTTCACAGCATCATCTTTCAGGATTTGAAATAGCGCAACTGGAATTCCATCCCCTCCACTAGCCTTGTTCGCAGTGATATTTTCTAAGGCCCACTTGACTTCACATTCCAGGATGTCTGGCTCTCGATGAATGATCACAGCATTGTGACTGTCTTGGTCTTGAAGATCTTTTTGCTACAGTTCTTCTGTGTATTCTTGCCAGCTCTTCTTAATATCTTCTGCATCTGTTAGGTCCAGACCATTTCTGTCCTTTATTGAGCCCATCTTTGCATGAAATATTCCCTTGCTATCTCTAATTTTCTTGAAGAGATCTCTAGTCCTTCCCATTCTGTTGTTTTCCTCTACTTCTTTGCATTGATCACTGAGGAAGGCTTTCTTACTTCTCCTTGCTATTCTTTGGAACTCTGCATTCAGATGGGTATATCTTTCCTTTTCTCCTTTGCTTTTTGCTTCTCTCAAATCCTGAAAGATGATGCTGTGAAAGTGCTGCACTCAATATGCCTGCAAATTTGGAAAACTCAGCAGTGGCCACAGGACTGGAAAAGGTCAGTTTTCGTTCCAATCCCAAAGAAAGGCAATGCCAAAGAATGCTCAAACTACTGCACAATTGCACTTATCTCACATGCTAGTAAAGTAATGCTCAAAATTCTCCAAGCTAGGCCTCAGCAATACGTGAACCATGAACTTCCAGATGTTCAAGCTGGTTTTAGAAAAGGCAGAGATCAAATTGCCAACATCCTCTGGATCATCAAAAAAGCAAGAGAGTTCCAGAAAAACATCTATTTCTGCTTTATCCTCTATGCCAAAGCCTTTGACTGTGTGGAGCACAATAAACTTTGGAAAATTCTTCAAGAGATGGGAATACCAGATCACCTGACCTGCCTCTTGAGAAACCTATATGCAGGTCAGGAAGCAACAGTTAGAACTGGACATGGAACAGACTGGTTCCAAATAGGAAAAGAGTACGTCAAGGCTGTATATTGTCACCCTGCTTATTTAACTTATATGCAGAGTACATCATGAGAAACACTGGGCTGGAAGAAGCACAACCTGGAATCAAGATTACTGGGAGAAATATCAAGAACCTCAGATATGCAGATGACATCACCCTTATGGCACAAAGTGAAGAGGAACTAAAAAGCCTCTTGATGAAAGTGAAAGTGGAGAGTGGAAAAGTTGGGTTAAATTCAAAATTCAGAAAAAAAAGATCATGGCATCTGGTCCCATTACTTCATGGGAAATAGATGGGAAAACAGTGGAAACAGTGTCAGATTTTATTTTTTGGGGCTCCAAAATCACTGCAGATGGTGACTGCAGCCATGAAATTAAAAGACGCTTACTCCTTGGAAGAAAAGTTATGACCAACCTAGATAGCATATTCAAAAGCAGAGACATTACTTTGCTGACTAAGGTCCGTCTAGTCAAGGCTATGTTTTTTCCAGTGGTCATGTATGGATGTGAGAGTTGAACTCTGAAGAAAGCTGAGTGCTGAAGAATTGATGCTTTTGAACTGTGGTGTTGGAGAAGACTCTTGAGAGTTCCTTGGACTGCAAGGAGATCCAACCAGTCCATTCTGAAGGACATCAACCCTGGGATTTCTTTGGAAATAATGATGCTAAAGCTGAAACTCCAGTACTTTGGCCACCTCATGCAAAGAGTTGACTCATTGGAAAAGACTCTGATGCTGGGAAGGATTGGGGGCAGGAGAAGAGAATGACAGAGGATGGGATGGCTGGATGGCATCACTGATTGGATGGACATGAGTTTGAGTGAACTCCAGGAGTTGGTGATGGACATGGAGGCCTGGCGTACTGCAATTCACTGGGTCACAAAGAGTCAGAGATGACTGAGTGACTGAACTGAACTGAACTGAACTGGTATACAATTATAGCAGAGAATGACTGGCTGTTTACCAATTTTGTTTTTCTTACTCCTGGACTTAACAGCCACTCTGCATTTCCCAGACTTATTTGCAATTAGGTATAGCCATGTGGCTGAGTTCTGACCAGTGCATTGAGAACAAAAGCAATCTACTCCACTTGCAAATCTGACTCAGAAAAATTGTCTATGGGGTTCTTTGCTACTTTCTATCTTTCCTTATCTACAGGCTGAATGGACAGGATTCTAAGAATATTCCACAAGACTGAGGCAACTAGGTTTTGAAACAACCACACGGTAGCCCAACCACTAAGTAGAAAAGTAGAAATATCTGCTATGGACTTTACTGGGCAAGAATTAACCTTTTATTCTATGAAGCCACTGAGATATGGTGGTTTGTTTGATGTAGCATCTAGCATTTCCTACCTCGGGTAATTTGACTATGTAACTTCAAATCTACTGATTTATAATACTTTTACAAAAAATGCTATATTTCAGAGCACAGTGAATAGGGAATGGGCTTGGTAAACAGCGAATTTTCATGGAGTGTAATAAACACAATCTGAGGCTTATAAAAATGGAACTCATAGCCCAATATTGGAAGGGCTTATCTTATTAATAAAGAGCAAATACACAAGAAAGGAGGCAGAGAAATGGCAACAGTCCAGAGTAAATCAGTAAAGTGCTGCCTTGGAATCCAGGATTCTGATTATACATGCAAATTAGAAAGTATTTAGTTAGAGATAAAAATAGAAAGAGCACAAATTAAATGGTGTGGGCATGCTCCATAGTGCACGAAGCTAGATGAAAGTCACTCTTTTTCTAAAAGAGATTTAAAATTCAGGGTAGAGTTCAATTGTACCAATGACATCAACAGCTTCTAAAAATTCCCTTCTGCTGAAAATCAAGTATCAGATTCAGTCTTTCTTTGCCCTGCTGGTAATTTCATCTCTTGGAAGCCACAGGAAGCAACAAAAGGAACCGATGCTACAGACCTTATTCTGATAAATAGGGGAAATGTGGTTGGTGATTGGATATGACAGGAAGTGGCCACGTCATTTTGGAGTTTTTATATCTCTGAGGTACATGTGCAGGCATCGCCATCCACGCATCTTTCAAGTCTTTGATACTAGCATTAATCCCTACAGTTCCTCTAGGGATTCAATATTACTTTCGGTTCACAAATTTGTCATTTCTACTATACTAAACTATACATCAGAGTGAATATTTTGCTAGTTTCTTAACACATCTATTCCAAATATTCATTTAGGTCCTAGGGAAATAACCACAAGACTGTGGATCCAGGGAGCCCACTGTGATGAAGAGTTGGGCAAATTCCATTTAACAGCTACATCAGTCAAAATGGTCTAGGTTATGTAACAATAGCAAATAACCACAAATATGGGTGTCTTAGAAAAACAAAACATAATTACTTATTTTCCATATCATCATTGATTGGGTATGATCATATCCCACAGTGTTTCACTCCAAGACTCAGGCTAGTGGCTGCTCTCTGGAGCACTGCCTACTTTATGAGATAGGGAAAAGAAACATGCAAAACATTTTGTAAAAATTGTGTCTGTGTCTTAAAGAGTGACATATGACATTTCTGCCTGCATTTCATAGTCAGAGCAAACCTACATGCCACTCTGGAGTTTTCCATGTTATAATTCTGCCATCTTGAAGGACTGCAGGGAGAGAAAATGGAGTATTTGGCAACTAGTAATAAAATATACTACATCATTTGACCTGCATGGATTGCCGTGCTAACCAGTAAGAGCATCATGGCATTTTTCATGGTTCTTTCATTCCAAAGAACCCTAGGAAGCAGTGTCATCTCAGAGGCAGTATACAGAAATCCCAGAAATGCCTGGGGATTTTTCTGTAGATGACTTACAATGTACGACTGTAGCCGTGTCACAGGATTCTTCCTCCAGGAGATAGGCCTTTCCTTCTATTCATGGGGTTCAATATTTGAGAACCGGCTCAGGTCTGAGCAAGAGAATATATAACATTAACTCCTCATGGTGATAAACATTAAGCCTCCAATCACAGACCTAAAACTTTTATATTTTATATATAAAGTAAAACGTGTCACATAAAAGTAAAGCTGCCCATCTATTTTAGTCTTAGGGACACCACAATCACTTGGCCATATTCAGAAATGTCTGTAATTAAGCCATTCTAATTATCACTATTCAGCTTGTCTTGGCTTGGCAGTGTCTACTTGGACCATCACTCTGAGATCCATCATTCACATTTAAATCAAAGAGCCTATCTCTATGCCAGTATCTTCAGCTGGAAAGACTGATGCTGAAACTGAGGCTCCAATACTTTGGCCACCTGATGTGAAAAGCGAACTCATTGGAAAAGACCCTGATGCTGGGAAAGGTTGAAAGCAAAAAGAAAAGAGGGCAGCAGAGGATGAGATGGTTAGACAGTATCACCAACTTAATGGACATAAATTTGAGCGAACTCCAGGAAATAATACAGGACAAAGAAGCCTCGTGTGCTTTAGTATATGGGGTCACAAAGAGTCAGCTACAACTTAGCGACTGAACAATAACGTCTTCAGCCCTCAGCCCCAGGCTTTAAGGACAGCCAGTAAAGAACTTTCCAAGAAAGCTGGTGCTCCTGTGGCCAGTGTCTTACCTCAAGTTTTGAGAAAGGCAGATTCTCTAAGAAAATGTAGTAGCTTGTTAGGGCTGTCATAACACCATACCACCAATGGGGTGACTTAACAGAAATTTATTTCCCATGGTTCTGAAGGCTAGAAGTCCAAGACCAAGGTATTGGCAGGTCTGGCTTCTCCTGTGGCCCCTCTCCTTGCCGTGCAGACGGCTGCCTTCTCTCTGAGTCTTCACATTGCCCTTACTCTGCACGCACTCTTCCCTGATAACTCTTCCCCTTAGAAGAACATCAGTCATATTGGACTAGGGCCCCACTCTTATGACTTTGTTTAACCTTAACTGTCTCTTTAAAGTCCCTGCCTCCAAATACAGACACTTTATTAGTTAGGGGTTCATGAATTTTGGAGTGACACAATGCACTCCATAACACACTCTTTCCTATTATGTTTTAACTTTCACATAGTAGACTTTTTAAAGTAGTGAATTCACTTGTTTTACAGTTATTCAGTGTGTAAAAGAGTGGCCTGGTTTTTGGTTGCTTTGGTCCTGTAATTCTAAAAGGTAAGGTTTCTATGACTGAGGGCAGTCACAGAAATATTCTGGTTTTCTTTTGGACTCTGTGGGAGAGGGAGAGGGGGGGTTGATTTGGGAGAATGGCATTTAAACATGTATAATATCATATATGAAATGAATCACCAGTCCAGGTTCGATGCATGATACAGGATGCTTGGGGCTGGTGCACTGGGATGACCCAGAGGTATGGTATGGGGAGGGAGGTGGGAAGGGTGTTCAGGATGGGGAACATGTGTATACCCATGGTGGATTCATGTTGATGTATGGCAAAACCAATACAATATTGCAAAGTAATTAACCTCCAATTAAAATAAATAAATTAAAAAAATATTTCAACCAAAGAAATATTCTGGTTTTCTGAGGACGTCTTAAGCAGACATTTTTAAACCCTGAGATCATTTCTTTTAGTAATCTCCCCAGTGCCCTGTGGAAATATCTGTGGTTCCCACTCCAAAGATATTCACATATTGCAGCAGTTACTTGGCCTTTCAAAACTGTACTTTTCCTATTAGACACTTCATTCTATTCGATACAGGTGATAAATTATATAACTATTTGATCATTAATTGAGATCACTACTAAGTAGGTCATCACTGTTTCAAAGATAGCAACTCCAATAACAAAGCTTAAATTACTATTTTTGAAGGTCTTTTTCTTGGAGCCACTCTTGTTAAGTGCTCAGTCAAGAAAAAAACTATTATAGATAGTCTAAGCAGGAAATGATCTAATATAGTGATTTCACACTGTTGAAAGGTCTAAAGAGGTGAGTTGGAGCTACCCATTAATCAGGAAACCACATAAATCTGCCACTAAAGCTGCAACTGCTAGGTCTAATAGTGAATGCAAGAAAGCCACTTGCAGAAGCTCATGTTAATCTGCCAGCACTGCTGATGGAAGAAAAACTCTTTCTCACTTTCTCCTTCCAAATGTTATATGGGCACCTTTCATTAGGCTATACTAAACAAGAACTGTTAGCAAAGAATTCTTGGAAATATAGTTCTCGGCCTTCTAGTCTGTACCCTACAGGCTAGAATGGTACTGAAAGCTGATAGACATATATCTGGCATATACATCTTTCCAGAAGCTTTTGGAGGATATGCTTCACAAATATGAAAGATTAAATTAAAAAAAAGAAAAGGAGAAAGTAAGATCCTAACGCAGAAAATTCAGGACAGAAGAGAGGTAAAGAATTTTCCAAGATAGTGGAAACAGGAAGTCCTGGGATGACAGCTGTGTTAGCTGCCTATAGAGCAGCCAGCCCAGATTAGAATAGGAGGATATAGGATTTCACAAAGGACTCCAAGAAAAACAAATGGAACTAATAGAATAGTTTGACTGTATTCAGAGGATTTGTATAGTTCTGTTGGAGAGATAAGGAAGAATTAGGCATAGGTATAGGTACATAAAAATTTAAACAAATAAAAAAGCAAGGAAATAATTAACTCCAGGAAAAAACTGTAAAGTGTACTACTTGGTTTAATGAACAATGTTTATAGTCATAAACTATAAATACTAAATATTAGTTTAATTAAAACTGTATATATAATTATGTTGGAAAGAGGGGAAGGAAGGAAAGTCACAATGTGATAAAAAAAAAAGTTAAATTCTTACTTTCTGTGATAAGATGTATAGGTTAGCTCTAAAATGGATCTGTCTCTTATACACATCTAAAGGTTGAAAGCAAAAAGAAAAGAGGGCAGCAGAGGATGAGATGGTTAGACAGTATCACCAACTTAATGGACATAAATTTGAGCGAACTCCAGGAAATAATACAGGACAAAGAAGCCTCGTGTGCTTTAGTATATGGGGTCACAAAGAGTCAGCTACAACTTAGCGACTGAACAATAACGTCTTCAGCCCTCAGCCCCAGGCTTTAAGGACAGCCAGTAAAGAACTTTCCAAGAAAGCTGGTGCTCCTGTGGCCAGTGTCTTACCTCAAGTTTTGAGAAAGGCAGATTCTCTAAGAAAATGTAGTAGCTTGTTAGGGCTGTCATAACACCATACCACCAATGGGGTGACTTAACAGAAATTTATTTCCCATGGTTCTGAAGGCTAGAAGTC
>SJYC01131671.1:0-29403 GCA_006408675.1 Madoqua kirkii
TCAAATGCATTTTCTCAAGTACTATGGCTTTTGAACCTCTTTCTGATCCTGTGATTATTATTCCTACTAACAGATGAGGACACTGAGGCTGGGAAGGTTGCACATCTTATCCAAGATCACCGAGGGTAAAGGCGGAAACCAGAGCATGGGTCTTCTGACCCCTGGCACGGGTTTTTGTTTCTTTTCCAGCTCATCCTTCTCCAATGTCTTTTATTTGACTCTGAGGCAGTGAGAATCCTCTGAAGATTTCAGGGTGGCATGATCAGAGCTTGCAGATGATATTATAAAGCCAAACATATTAGTCACTTTCAGTCCTTTGAAAGTTCTCGAAGAATAGAGTAGAACTTTGCCATGACTGGCATATTTTTATCTAGTTCAAAGGTTCATCAAAGTCCGTTATAGATTAATGAGTTAGCATTTGCTTGCGACTGTATAGGTAAACGGAGCAACCTAATTATGTCCTTGGCATATCAAATACTGCAGCTCACTTTGCCTAAATCTAATTTAGATATTTATACACTTTCTAAAAATAGAAAATTGAGAATTATCCATTATCCAGAACTAGTCATTCAATTAACAAGGAGATAAATACTAAAGAGCCTGATCGCAATCATCAGAAAATGAGGGCACCCTGAGATCAAGGACATGAAAACCATGTGCTGTCAGAGCACACCTTTGCAGGAAGGGACTCTGCTCTCCTGGAGTAACTGGCATTTTTTTCACTGTGATCTCTGTGCCAGGCTGTTACACTCTTAGTCTTTGCCCATTCTCTGGGGGTATTACCACTGTCCTATTATAGATAGAAACCAGATCCATAACTGGCACAAAGAGCTCAGGATGTGCCTCTAACCCAGACTTCTCCCAACACTACATGCATATTCATTGCACTTGAGGACTCATCCAGTCCCCTTAAAAGAGAAGAGGTGTTTCATTTAGTGTGGTATGACCCTGGTCCATATTACTGGAGGACATATCAGTAAAATAGGTAGAACCTATTTAACTGTTGACTAACACAGACAAAATGACAGTTTTGGTACCCACAGAATGTAAATATGTAGCACCCACAGAATTCAAAGTAAGAAATCTATGACTGTCTTTTTTTGAGAAATTGGGTGGATTCTTTTACACCTTGCTCTCTTCTTAGGTGCTTTTCTGAGGTTGCCACCTGATTGGGCAGAGGCTGGAATTGACTGGTGGGGAAATGTAAATGCAATCAGTTGTTATGTAAATGTGATACTTACATAAGTGCATTTTAACAACTTCTGATTTCTCCCCAGGGCTCTGCTCACTTGGAGCCTGAGGAGTCCTAACATCAAATGTCTCAACTGAGGGCTGAGAATTTCCAGTGCAGGCATGAGTCAAGAGTCTACTTATTTAGCGGACTTACTGAAGCTGAAGACTTCGATCAAGTTAAGCCAACTTTGGGGGGAATGTAGAAGCAATAAGATGTATATGAAAGAAATGAAGGTGGATTCTGGATCCAGACAAAACTGGATTCCAATGCCAGCTCTGCTAAGTACTAAGTTGCATAATTTGAAGTCTGATATTGAACTGATCTGAGGCTCAATTTTTTTGGTCAGCAAAATGGACAGTATATCTGCTTTACACAGAAGTGTTAGAATTTACTTGGAGTAATTTATAAAAGCACTTAGTTCACTGCCTGACTTAGTAAAGACATAAAGGTGGATATCTCTTTGGATAAATCCAAAATCAACCCTTGGAGAAATCAAGTTAAAAAATGAATTTCAGCAGATTTATAGTAACTCTGAAAATAGTCTTACATCTCACAGCAGAGGGGAATAATGTGGTTTCTTGCCGATATAATTCATGTTAACAACATATAATACAAAGAAAATGTGTAAATTCAAAATGGACAGTATATCTGCTTTACACAGAAGTGTTAGAATTTACTTGGAGTAATTTATAAAAGCACTTAGTTCACTGCCTGACTTAGTAAAGACATAAAGGTGGATATCTCTTTGGATAAATCCAAAATCAACCCTTGGAGAAATCAAGTTAAAAAATGAATTTCAGCAGATTTATAGTAACTCTGAAAATAGTCTTACATCTCACAGCAGAGGGGAATAATGTGGTTTCTTGCCGATATAATTCATGTTAACAACATATAATACAAAGAAAATGTGTAAATAGTTTTACTGTCAAATAACTCATAAAGTTTCAGTTCTAGATTATGTCAGAATAAGTAAGATAAGCACAGTGGTTTATTTGAAAAATTTACTATTTTGTATTCCAAATTGATTTGAAAGTACAGTATTTTATAATAGTTTAGTTCCTTTCAAGTGTAACTATTCTCAGCAGCTACCATTTCCTCACCTAACAAAATCTTCAGTTTCAGTAAATAGTTTCCATTACATGTTAAATTTTGCCTCCTACTGAAAAAGCAATGATGTTAGTTGACTTTCATCACCTATAATAGAAGAAGATCAGAAAATATTCTGGAAAGGCATGAAGACCTAATACAGATTTCTGAAGTTTCTCTTTCTTACCCTTTAGAAGAAACTTAGATCAAGATGCCTAAGGACTAAGAAAGGAAAGAATAAAAATATCATCACAGTATATTCATAAGATTGAAGTCCTTGATTAATCATATTGGAATTAATCTAGTTGAGTCAACCCATTTTAGTGATAACAAAAGATATATTGTATATTCTGTACGCATATATATATATATTTGTAGGATATTATAATATAATAATATACATATACATTCAAATTTATAGCATATATAAGGGACATGAGCTTGAGCAAACTCTGGAAGATAGTGAAGGGCAGGCGTGCTGCAGTCCATGAGGTTGCAAACAGTTGGATAAGACTGAGCAACTGAATACAACATATATTCTACATACAGGATGAGGGAAAAAATTGTAGTGACAGAACTACATGTTTTTTAAATTATTCTTTTATCCCTTTAGTATCATATCAAACTTTAAGGTAAATGTACTATTGAGGGGCCTCACTGCATAAATTTAAGAAATGACTCATCCTATTTATTCTTCTAACAATTGAAGTAGAAAAAATCAAAATGCGTTAATACAGCAATTAAGGTGCTATTTTTCCACAAAGAGTAAATTTGTATGTGGCTGTATGCATATATAAGGGACATGAGCTTGAGCAAACTCTGGAAGATAGTGAAGGGCAGGCGTGCTGCAGTCCATGAGGTTGCAAACAGTTGGATAAGACTGAGCAACTGAATACAACATATATTCTACATACAGGATGAGGGAAAAAATTGTAGTGACAGAACTACATGTTTTTTAAATTATTCTTTTATCCCTTTAGTATCATATCAAACTTTAAGGTAAATGTACTATTGAGGGGCCTCACTGCATAAATTTAAGAAATGACTCATCCTATTTATTCTTCTAACAATTGAAGTAGAAAAAATCAAAATGCGTTAATACAGCAATTAAGGTGCTATTTTTCCACAAAGAGTAAATTTGTATGTGGCTGTAAGGGCAATGGCACCCCACTCCAGTACTCTTGCCTGGCAAATCCCATGGACGGAGGAGCCTGGTAGGCTGCAGTCCATGGGGTCGCTAGGAGTTGGACACAACTGAGCGGCTTCACTTTCACTTTTATGCACTGGAGAAGGAAAAGGCAACCCACTCCAGTGTTCTTGCCTGGAGAATCCCAGGGACAGGGGCGCCTGGTGGGCTGCCGTCTATGGGGTTGCACAGAATCAGGCACGACTGAAGCCACTTAGCAGCAGCAGCAGTGTTCAATGCAGTTCCAGAGTAACACTTGTGAGAAAAGAATATAAATTTATTCTGTAGACACTAATTTTGTAAACTTATTGACTTCTTATTTAAAAGGAAGAATAAGGCTTGGAATGTATCATGAATAAAGTGTGTGTTCTCTCCAATGAGAGACCATGAATGACTGTTCCAACATATAGGAAACAACACAAAACCTTGACCTCAGACTGGACTCACTGATGTTCTTTTCTTTAAGGCAAAATTGGGAGAAGGCTCACAGACCTGGAATCAGATTTCTGCCACTTAGCAGTTGGGTGGCCTGAGAAAAGTAAGTCACTTACTCCTGGTCTCAGTGTCCTCATATGTAAAAATGAACGCAATGATTCCTAAGTGTTAAAGGTCATGACGCAGGTTCAGTGTAATACATTAAGTAAGTATGTGTTATAAACTGTCAAACACTCTAACAATTTCTTTTTTGAATACTAGTTATAGCTAAGCCCCACTGGACATCATCTAGTCAGCATCTTGGTGATATTAATACAAAAGAAGGATTAACAACATGAAGCAAACGTAAATCTTATTTCAGATTGAATAATTGTTTAATACCACTGCATCTAACAGACACACATAGAGCTTCAAAGTTATCGGTTCTGCCTGACTCTGATTGCTCCCCAAACTTTTTTTGTACAGTACTGTTTTGTTTTGTCTACTCAATAATCCCTTTTCGTGGCTTCTAAACCTATCATGGTAGTGGTTCTTTTATTTCTGTTTACTGTTTTTATTTTACAACATAAAGATATCGAAATAATCAGTCTTTTAAAAAAAGCTATATAATGTAAAAACCTATCAATAATTAACTCTAATATTTTATGTATGCATGCTAAGTCATTTCAGTTGTGTCTGACTCTTATCAACCCCATGGACTAGAGCCCACCAGTCTCCCTTGCCATGGTGTGGGTTGCCATTCCCTTCTCCAGTGGATCTTCCCCACCCAGGGATTGAACCTGGGTCCCCTGCATTGCAGGCAGATTTTTACCATCTGAGCCACTAGGGAAGCCCACTAATATCTCAGATTATGTTAAAAAAAAAAAGTTTCCTGAGTTTATTGTCCTACAAGAGGGGAAATCACAAGTCTCCATTCTTTCATTCTTAACATCAATGATTTAAAAGTTAATTCCAGTCAGAGGAAGAACAGAATACATAGCTAGTGAATAGCCAGGAGTGAATGTGTAAAGAAAAACAAAAAGTCTGGAAGAAAATGGGCCAACATGTTAGCGTTGTAAGAGGAATTTTTTCTTTGAAGTTAAATAGTTTTGTCACTTTGTTTTTCTGTACTTGAGTTTTCTGTAATGGCTATATTTTTCTTTCATGAGAAGAAAAAAAAAATCTACAAACATGTAAAGTGACTTTTGAGGGGCAGCCCAAGTGTGCGTTTCGTTCTGCAGATTGCACGTTGCACAATTCTTGAAGGCACCCCTCACATCTGACTCTACCTGAGGGCCCTCTCTAGCTGTAAAGGGCACACGTGGAAACCCAGCTCAGAGACACTGTGAGAAGGTAGCATGGTGCCTGCCTCAGCACTTTCGACAGTATAAAGCTCTCTGTTTCAGGAAGCCGTCCGCAACTGTCTGCAGCACTCCTGCTAACGGTCCTCCTGTTAGCCAGTTCCTACCTGCCTTAATAGCAGGTGTCGATAAGGTACTCTGCTGTTTACCAAGGTCCTTGCTGTTTACCGAGCTCTTGCAATGGGGAGAAGGGTTGTCCTGGGAAATGAATGTGTGCTAGTTCATTGAATCGTCCTAAGTCTGTGAAGTAGACACCGCCCTTTATCTTACGTGTGTGGATCTCAGCTGATGTGGTTGGGTAACTGGCCAAGGATGGGGAGAAGGCATGAAGGGAGGCCAGCACCTTCCTGAGAGCAGAATGCAGACCAGCCCCAGGAGAACTTCATTTCTCTCGCGAGAACCCTTCTTCTCTGCCTTCTCTTCTGAGTTATGTTTTTCTATACACCCAGCCTCTGGAGTTTCACCCTCTTGATTTACTGAGACCCTCTGTCTTATATGGGCTTCCCTGGTGGCTCAGCTGGTAGAGAATTTACTTGTAGTGCAGGAGATCTGGGTTCAATCCCTGGGCTGGGAAGATCCCCTGGAGAAGGGAAAGGCTACCCACTCCAGTATTCTGGCCTGGAGAATTCCATGGACTGTATAGTCCTTGGGGCCACAAAGAGTCGGACACGACTGAGCGACTTTCACTCTATCTTATAGGTATTTTTTGTTGTTCAGTCACTGTGTCCGATTCTTTGCAACCCCATGGACTGTAGCCTGCCAGGTTCCTCTGTCCCCACTCTCTCCTAGAGTTTGCTTAAATTCATATCCATCTTATAAGTATGTTGTTATTTTCATTGTTGCCAAGTCATGTCCAACTCGTCGCAACCCCATGGACTGCAGCACGCCAGGTTTCCCTGTTTCTTACTACCTCCCGGAGTTTGCCCAGGTTCATGTTCATTGAATCAGTGATGCCATCCAACTATCTCATCCTAGATTGTGCTCTTCTCCATCTCCCTTCAATCTTTCCCAGCATCAGGGTCTTTTCTAGTGAGTCAGTTATTTGCATCAGGTGGTGATGGCAAACTACTCCAGTATACCTGCCATGAGAACCTCATGAATTGGATAAAAAGACAAAAAAGTATGGCACCAAAAGATGAGCCACCAGGTTGAAAGGTGTCCAGTATGCTACTGAGGAAGAGCTAAGGACAACTTACATGTATAATTTCTCCAAAATTATCCTGCAGAAAAGCATCACTTTATATTCGAATTCAAACAAAATCAGTCATATGAAGGGGTCCCTCTTGTGACTTTGCTCTGGACCGAAAAGTAATTTAAACAACTGCCTAATGCAGCCCAAATATTTATTTCTTCCTTCTTGTCTATGCACCATTCGTCTTACCTTGGGCTAAAAATTGGCCATCAAACCTAGAGAGTCCCTTTAATGGAGGCAGCATGAGGCCCATGCTACAAATCCAACTGGAAACCTGTACAAGCACACAAAGCTTACTTTGCACAGCTTTCTGAAATGCATCCAGGTTCCCTAGGGCTCAAAGTGTATGAGTTTTTTTTGTGTGTCCAACTGCATAGAAACTGCCTGCTTCTGGACTATATCTGCTCCTTAGAAATGCTGTTTGGTTACTTAATTAGGTCTACCCTCCCCTTCCGGTTAACTTGACAGCCTGCTGCCAGAGTTAATAATTAACAAGGTGTCACAATACCTCTAAGAGTCGCTCAGTTCTTTGCTCACCTGCCTCCCCGTCTCTTCCTGCTGCTTCTGAAATGCTTAAACTCCCCTGGGATACAAGCTCCCTATAATAAATCACGGCACAAAGGCACAGACTTCCGTGGCTCTAACTGAAATTCACAATTGGGCAAGCCCAGGAGGTAGCCACCTGGCCATTGCCCTAACCCATGTGCATCCTCGATGCTGCTCAAGCACAGGTGAGCGTGAAGTTTTAATGAGGTCTTAGCTGCAAATGCATTGTGCAATTACTGTTAAAAGATGGGTGAACATTTGGCCCAGAAAGAATTGCATTTAAGCAATAGGGTTTCCCTATTAGCTGTTCCCAGCTATTAATTCAACCAGTTTGTTTATACATTTTGACAATTGTTCATGTGAAAGAGACCTGGGGATTTTATTTGACCACAATTTCATTATAAGCTAACAGTATGATATGGCTGCTAATAAAAGTTAATGCAAGTTTAGGCTACATTAAGTGAATAGTCCAAATTTTTTTTAAAAAAGGGAATATCCCACTATACATTACTCTTGTAGGTACATGGATCTTATTTTTCCAAACCAAAATTTGGCAAGTACAGTTGTGCATGCAGAGACTCTGGTATAGAACATTTGAAAACATAGCTATCCTTAAAAACCCAGGGTATGTGGGTGTGGTATATATAAAAAACAGTCATTTATTCATTCCATTGTTTGTTTGTTTCTTTGCTGGAGCAAATTTCTGTTCAATACACACTCTGCTAGGCTTTGTTCTAAGTTCAAGCGTAAGGAAAACTCACTCTGATTCTAGGCATTTTTGTTCTCTTATGAGCTGCAAACAATGAGGCACTTAGGAAACTGTGAAATAAGAATTGGCTTTGACAGACGCTGTGGATGAAGTTCCTAAATGGAGCATCTACACATGGAACCTTGCAGAGTCAGGAAAGGCTGTCCAGAGGAAGTGATGTCTAAGGAGGAAACTAGTAGTTGAATAAAGGAGTGGAAAATGGAATTGTAGGTAAAGAGTGAATGGGAGAGTGACCCAGGCAGAATGTACCGGATTCACGGTAACTATAGCAACCAGAGTATGAAAGCAAAAGTCAGGCCAGAGAGGTTAGTGGGGACCGGATCACTCAGTCTTTGTGGTCAATTGGAAAAACAAATTGACAGACAAATATTGAGCCTAAAAACACATGCAAACAATCACACCAAGGACAGTAGAGAAGATGCAGATACTATGTGCTATAGCAACATAGAGGAGTCAGAGGATGACCACCTGGAAGATACAATGAAGGAGGTGATATTTAAGTCAAGTTTTGGAGGGGGAGGACCTGATCACATGGAAAGAGGTAGATGGACCTTCATGCAGAGGACACAGCCTGTGCAGTGGAACAAAGAAGGAAAGATGGCAGATGAGATTGCAAATCAGGTTATGCCCTGATTTGAAAGGCTGACAAGACATGGTGCCGACACAGCTTCTGTTAGGTCTATATCATTTCTGTCCTTAATTGTGCCCATCTTTGCATGAAATGTTCCCTTAGTATCTCTAATTTTCCTGAAGAAATATCTAGTCTTTCCCGTTCTATTGTTTTTCTCTATTTCTTTGCATTGATCATAGCAAAGTGATCAATAAATCAAATAAATAATTTAGTTGTTGACATTAGTTGAGAGTAATATGTATCAGTCTGGGGACATTTTTAATTGTACAGGAGACAGGGATCAAGACCATCCCCATGGAAAAGAAATGCAAAAAAGCAAAATGGCTGTCTGGGGAGGCCTTACAAATAGCTGTGAAAAGAAGAGAGGTGAAAAGCAAAGGAGAAAAAGAAAGATGTAAGCATCTAAATGCAGAGTTCCAAAGAATAGCAAGAAGAGATAACAAAGCCTTCTTTAGCGATCAATGCAAAAAAAGAGAGGAAAACAATAGAATGGGAAAGACTAGAGATCGCTTCAAGAAATTTAGAGATACCAAGGAAACATTTCATGCAAAGATGGTCTTGATAAAGGACAGAAATGGTATGGACCTAACAGAAGCAGAGGATATTAAGAAGAGGTGGCAAGAATGCACAGAAGAACTGTACAAAAAAGAACTTCACGACCCAGATAACCATGATGATGGGATCACGAATCTAGAGTTAGACATCTTGGAATATGAAGTCAAGTGGGCTTTAGAAAGCATCACTATGAAAAAAGCTAGTGGAGGTGATAGAGTTCCAGTTGAGCTCTTTCAAATCCTGAAAGATGATGCTGTGAAAGTGCTGCACTCAATATGCCACCAAATTTGGAAAACTCAGCAGTGGCCACAGGACTGGAAAAGGTCAGTTTTCATTCCAATCCCAAAGAAAGGCAATGCCAAAGAATGCTCAAACTACTGCACAATTGCACTCATCTCATGTGCTAGTAAAGTAATGCTCAAAATTCTCCAAGCCAGGCTTCAGCAATATGTGAACCGTGAACTCCCTGATGTTCCAGCTGGTTTTAGAAAAGGCAGAGGAACCAGAGATTAAATTGCCAACATCTGCTGGATCATGGAAAAAGCAAAAGACTTCCAGAAAAACATCTATTTCTGCTTTATTGACGATGCCAAAGCCTTTGACTGTGTGGATCACAATCAACTGTGGAAATTCTTCAAGAGATGAGAATGCCAGACCACCTGACCTGCCTCTTGAGAAACCTGTATGCAGGTCATTTTAGAAAAGGCAGAGGAACCAGAGATCAAATTGCCAACATCCACTGTATCATTGAAAAAGCAAGAGAGTTCCAGAAAAACATCTATTTCTGCTTTATTGACTATGCCAAAGCCTTTGACTGTGTGGATCACAATAAACTGTGGAAAATTCTGAGAGAGATGGGAATACCAGACCACCTGACCTGCACTTTGGGAAACCTATATGCAGGTCAGGATGCAACAGTTAGAACTGGACATGGAACAACAGACTGGTTCCAAATAGGAAAAGGAGTACGTCAAGGCTGTATATTGTCACCCTGCTTATTTAACTTCTATGCAGAGTACATCATGAGAAATGTTGAGCTGGAAGAAACACAAGCTGGAATCAAGACTGCCTGGAGAAATATCAATAACCTCAGATATGCAGACGATACCACCCTTATGGCACAAAGTGAAGAGGAACTAAAGAGCCTCTTGATGAAAATGAAAGAGGAGAGTGGAAAAGTTGGCTTAAAGCTCAACATTCAGAAAAAAAAATCATGGCATCTGGTCCCATCACTTCATTGGAAATAGATGGGAAAACATTGGAAACAGTGTCAGATTTTATTTTGAGGGGGCTCAAAATCACTGCAGATGGTGACTGCAGCCATGAAATTAAAAGACGCTTACTCCTTGGAAAAAAAGTTATGACCAACCTAGATAGCATATTCAAAAGCAGAGACATTACTCTGCCAACAAAGATACATCTAGTCAAGGCTATGTTTTTTCCAGTGGTCATGTATGGATGTGAGAGTTGGACTGTGAAGAAAGCTGAGTGCTGAAGAAATTGATGCTTTTGAACTATGGTGTTGGAGAAGACTCTTGAGAGTCCTTTGGACTGCAAGGAGATCCAACCAGTCCATTCTGAAGGAGATCAGCCCTGGGATTTCTTTGGAAATAATGATGCTGAAGCTGAAACTCCAGTACTTTGGCCACCTCATGCGAAAAGTTGACTCACTGGAAAAGACTCTGATGCTGGGAAGGATTGGGGGCAGGAGGAGAAGAGAACGACAGAGGATGGGATGGCTGGATGGCATCACTGACTTGATGGACGTGAGTCTGAGTGCACTCCAGGAGTTGGTGATGGACAGGGAGACCTGGCGTGCTGCAATTCATGGGGTTGCAAAAAGTCGGACACGACTAAGCAACTGAACTGAAGGGACTAACAAACACATACTATTATAAAAAATATACTGACCATTAAGAGATCTAGAACCTAAGGTTTCTCTTGGCTTTGAAGCGTTTTTGATATAAGTATTTTTCATATATCAATATATATCAGAATTACCTGACTATAGAAGCCTGGAGTGTGTATTTTTAAATTGATTTACTAATAGACTTGATTGTTTTAGAACAGTCTTAGATTTGCAACAAATTAAGGTGATAATATAGACAGTTACATATACATGTGTTTCCCATATGCACAACTTCCCCTATTAACATCTTACACTAGTTTGGTACCTGTGTTACAAGTAAAGAATCAATGCTGATACCTTATTATTAACTAATATCAGTAGTTTATTCAGATTTCCTTAGTTTGTACCTAATTCCCTTCTTCTGTTCCAAGATACCACTTTATCCATGTGGTTGTCATGGGTCTTTAGGTCCCTCTTAGCTGTGACAATTTCTTAGACTTTTTGATGCCCTTGACAGTCTGAGGCCTCCTGGTCACGTATTTGGTAGGAAGGCCCTCTACTGGAGTTTGTCTAATATTTTTTCTTGTGATTAAAGGTGGGTATGAGTTTGGGGAGGAGAATCACGGAGGTGAAGCTCCGTTTTCATTGTAGCATATCAAGGGGACACACACTCAACATGATTTATGATTGCTGATGACCTTCATCATCTGCTGAGATAGTGTCTGTCAGGTTTCTCTAGGGAACAGTTACCTTTTTCCCCTTTCCACGGTGCACTCTTCGGAAGGAAGTCACTGGGTTGCCTGTAAGGAAGGAGTGGAGGTTAATGCCCGCCTCCTTCACAGTGAACGATTCATAGTTTATTTGGAGTTTGTCTGGGTGGGAAATTTGTCTCTCCCCAATTTATTCAATTATTTATATCAGTATGGACCTGTTGACATTCATTTTAATCTATTTTATATTTTGGATTATAACGTAAAGGCACTTTATTTTGTTGCTAAAATGTTCAAGCTTTGGCATTTGAGAGCTCTTTTAGTTGGCTTCTGTGCACATTTAACACACCCCTTCTGTGTGTGTGTGTGTGTGTGTGTGTGTGTATCTATAAATATTTCTATATTAACCACTTGTATCAATGTTAACATGAGTTTTTACAAGAGCTTCCAATTCTAATCCATTACCTATGGGTCCTTCTCTCCCTTTTCTGAAATCTCCCACTATTAACAGGAAGGTACTTGGAACCCACCACACACCATTCATTTACTTAACTGATTCCGACATGCATGTACAGCAGTATAAGAATTTTTAACACTTAGCCTCCATGAGAACCAACTTCTTTGACTAGAGTACGCATATGCACGCCATTTTGCCTTTGGTCTTACAGACTCCATCCATTTCCAAAGTAACCTAAATCAGGGTCTTTTCCCTCATTCCTTTATGAGAGCATTTCACAGGCTTGTGATACAGTTAGATTCTCTTGTCAAAGTCTGCAGTCTTTCCTGGGATCCCCTGACCTCCTAAAGGGTCTTTCTATTTGCATTATTAAGGTTCACTGTTTGTGTTGTAAACCTGTTAAAGGCTTTGATAAATGCATAAATCATTACTGTACCAGACAGAATAGTTTCATCACCCGAAACATCCCCTGTGCTCCACCTAGTCATCCTTTCCTCCCACTCCCCAAGCCCTTGACACCACTGATCTTATACACTGTCTATATAGGTCTGCCTTTTCTAGAATATCAAACAATTGAAATCATGTAATATATAACCTTTTTAGATGGGCTTCTTTCACTTGGCAATATACATTTAAGGTTTCTCCGTGTCTTCTCATAGCTTGGTGGCACACTTCTTTTTATTGCTGAATAATACTCCATTGTACGGTTATATCACGGCTTGTTCATCCAGTCACCTAGTAAAAGACATCTTGGTTGCTTTCAGTTTGGGGAAATTACAATTAAAGGTGCTGTAAACATCTTTGTGCAGATTTTATATGCATATACATTTTTGGCTCAATTGAGTAAATACCTAGGAGTGTGATTGCTAGATCATATGCTAAGACCATATTTAACTTTGTAAGAAACTGCCAAACTGCTTTCCAAAGTGACTGTACATTTTGCATTTCCATCAGCAGTAAATGAGGATTCCTGTTACTTTGCATCCCATCAGCATTTGGCATCATCAGGTGTGGGTTTTTTTTTTTTTTTTCAATTTTAAAGTTCTGTTGTAGTGATATCTCCTTCTTGTTAGAAATTGCTGTTCCCTAACAATGAATGATATTGTTGAGCATCTTTTCACATGCTTCTTTGTCATCTGTACATCTTAGGTAATGCCTGGGAATGTATGTGTTTCTTAACAAGATTTTTCAGTGATTCGGATGAAGACCACAGTTATAGGGCCTTCATTCATTTGCCACCCATCGTTTGCCACTCACCTTGACTTAATTCTTTGTCTCCATTATAGTCATCCTAGATAACAACAGGGATATGTTTCCTTTTATCTGATTTCACAGCTAAACATGTTTTGTCTTTGACATTTCATCACTTACCTGGAAAGTGATCTCTCCCCTAAGGCATGAGACAGAGGTAAACGTGAAGGTGCTTGTGCCTGCGGATGGCCTCTTGGTTCGTACTTGCTAATTAGACACACACTAATTTCTATACTTTGACAACTTTGTACCTGTGGGCCATCTTCACCTGGTCCCCCCACACAGGACCCTCTCGGGAGGGGATATCTGGTACTATAGCTCTCAGTTCACAATTCAGGACACACACTCTTTCTGTGGAGATGTAAAAAAAAAACATATAAGCCCATTTGTAAACAGTGTGACACACAATTTAAAATAAGGCTTAAAATTTAAGAATAAGCAGATAGTTTCTCTCCTTACACTATAAACATCAATTCTTAAACAGTGACCACTGAATCAACACTGTTTCTATTTTTTATTTGAAGAAGAAACTTTCTACTGTCTCTGCAGTTAGAAGTCAGAGCCTGTGTAACCCAAACTTCCTGGAGACTTATCAGTTCATACTGTGTTTTCAGAAGCATCAGAGACATTATCATCTTTCTAGAAAAGGGGTCCTTCATCTCTTTACCTCTCCTAATCCACAACAGGGTGTTCTTACACCTGCCCATATCCTCTCACAGAGACTTAGCAGTTTGTTTTATATTCTTTATTTACTCTCTTGAAACAGTGACGTTGTATGCTAAGTTGCTTCAGCTGTGTCTCACTTTTTGCGACCCTATGGACTGTACCCCTCCAGGCTCCTCTGTCCACGGGATTCTCCAGGCAAGAATACTGGAGTGGGTTGCTGTGCCCTCCTCCAGAGGATCTTCCTGACCTAGGGATTGAATCCACATCTCTTATGTCTCCTGCATTGGCAGGCAAATTCTTTACCTGCTAAGTCACTTCAGTCGTGTCCAACTCTGTGCGAACCCATAGACGGCAGCCCACCAGGCTCCCCTGTCCCTGGGATTCTCCAGGCAAGAGCACTGGAGTGTGTTGCCATTGCCTTCTCCAGTGCATGAAAGTGAAAACAGAAAGTGAAGTCGCTCAGTCGTGTCCGACTCTTAGCGACCCCATGGACCGCAGCCCACCAGGCTCCTCTGCCCATGGGATTTCCCAGGCAAGAGTACTGGAGTGGAGTGCCATTGCCTTCTCGATTAAATTCTTTACCACTAGCTCCATTTGGTCAGGATAGACCAAAATAACAACAGTTCGCATTACAAAACAATTATGCTTTCCTAAACATTTGCAGGTATCACTAATTGCCATTTCCTTCCACCCCCCCCCAGAAGGGAAGCTTTGCATTCTTAGAGGTCAAGTTCCTACTCTTCCAGTTATCATTCTCTATGATTTGAAGTTCTGTGCAGCCATGAGAGTTTTTGCATCTAATTTCACAAAATTATTCAGTAATTAGCTCTACAACATCCTCCTAAGGGCTTTCCTGGTACCTCAGTGGTAACGAATCTGCCTGCCAAGGCAGGAAATGTGGGTTTGACCCCTGGGTGGGGAAGATCCCCTGGAGAAGGAAATGGCAACCCACTCCAGTATTCTTGCCTCAGAAATCCCATAGACAGAGGAGCCTACAGTCCACAGGGTCACAAAGAGTCGGACATGAGTAAACAATAAACAACATCCTCCTAAAGCCACCCCTGGGTGGTTGTTTTTATTCCAGTTTTTACCAGTTATTCCTAAATTTTTTTTTAATTTCTCCAAAATTTTGAACACGTTACAGTAGAGCCATTTGTAAAGGGTTACAACATAGTTTCTTCAAAAGATCTTAAAGATTCCAGCAAAGAAAAGCAAGGTTATATCTACTGCCTCCCTAAAAAACATAAGCCATCTTCTTTCTGTTTTAATTGTCATCTGCCTTGGTTTATGTGGAAATCCATTTGAACAGGAACTATATTTATCTATATGCTCTGTATTATGTATTCAGCTGGTATAATAACTCTCAGAGCTGTATACCTGTCAAATTATGGCAATTGGTTATTTTTGGCTACAGTGCTGACTTAAGCTATGACCTTCCTCAAGTCACATAGATTTCTCTCTTTTTCAAGTTTCTCCTGTAAAAATACTGACCTACTTATACAGAAACACTGTAAGGATTAACTAAGAAATTGTTCTGAAAATGCCAGGGCCTGTAAATATTGTTGTTAATGTATTAAATTATAGATATATACAACAAAGGAAGCATTTGCTTTTTAATTTCAAAAAAGGACCTGCCAGCTTGAATAGTTATCTGTATTTGCCAAGTGCAATGCTAGATTAAAAGAAAAAGAAAACACTTTGTTTTCCCCAAGACAATGGCCGATATACAAGAATTTTTTCAGGTTTTTTTTGTGTTTGTCTGTCTGTTTTGTTTGTTTGTTTTTAATGTTCACATCAAAGAATTTTCTAGAATCTAGGATTAGGAAGAGATCATAAAGATCATGGTATCAAGTCTCCTGCTCAAAGTAGTGCTATAATATTCTTAAACCATTTCAATATCTGGCACCTAACCTCTTGGTATAGTCTAGAAGAAAGCTCCAGTTCACATGGTGACCCTTTCAAGTGGGTGGAAGCTAGTTGTTAGAATGTCATCCTTTAAAGGGAGATGAAATCTTCTTTCTTTGAATTCCTACTCTTTGGTGTGCCTTCTGGAGCTAAGCACAGTGTCTAATCACCCTTCTACAGGATAGCCTTTCAACTCCTTGATGACAGTTGTCAGAGCCACTCAAAGCTTTTTCCTTCTCCCAGTTCCCAGTTTCTTTTTCATTCCTAATGTGACATGACTTCCAGAACTGTCTCCTTCCTGTTTGCCCTCTCAAGACAGGCTCCAATTTCTCATGGTAATTTTCAAATGTAGTAGTGAGGACTGATGACAGAACTTACTAGAAGTAGCCTCCCAGTGGGAAATATGGCTGCAGCCTGCCTCTCTTCCTGCCCTCCCTCCGGCACCAGCACCCAGCTGCAGGCAGAGATAAGATGCTCTGCACCTGGTCCCCGATTCACTTCCTGTCCCCCAGCCAAGGGCTTCAGCTGCAGACAATCCTAGCTCTCCAGATCCAGGGGCCCCATTATACATCCTGCCTAATGAGTCCCAAATGCAGATGCCACTCGGCATCTACCCCCCACACCCACCTCCATCTCCCAGAGGCCCCCGTCAGCTTCAGCACTGAATCTCTTTATTCTTGAGGACTCCCTGCTCACCAGTGATTCGCCTGACTGCACGATGGAAATCCCTGGGGGTCCTTTAAAAATTGCTGCTATTGCTGCCCTGCTGATGATGCTGTCAGAGATAATGATAGCATTGGGCTGGCATAGGAGCTAGGCATGGTACTTTTTAAAAGCTCTCCTGGGAGTTTCAATGTGCAGCCAGGGTTAAAAAATTGCTTAGGAAATCTGTGTCCTTCCTATGTGAACACATTTGATCTCCCTCACCCCACTGACCATTCTACAGCAAGGGAGTTCCCCAAGTTATGCTCCATCCATGCTCCCAGGTCATTATTGTAGGTCCTCAATATTGAATACTGAATGAACAAATCATCTCATTTTCCTTTGAAACCGACACCCACCAAGAATAACAACCTCTTCTCTTCTGCATCCATGCAATATGCCCATCTCTCGTCAAATCTCTCAGTTCAGTTCAGTTCAGTCACTCGATTGTGTCCAACCCTTTGTGACTCAATGAATTGCAGCACGCCAGGCCTCCTTGTCCATCACTATCTCCCAGAGTTCACTCAAACTCATGTCCATCCAGTCGGTGATGCCATCCAGTCATCTCATCCTCTGTCATCCCCTTTTCCTCTTGTTCCCAATCCTTCCCAGCATCAGAGTCTTTTTCAATGAGTCAACTCTTTGCATGAGGTGGCCAAAGTACTGGAGTTTAAGCTTTAGCATCATTCCTTCCAAAGAACACCCAGGGCTGATCTCCTTCAGAATGGACTGGTTGGATCTCCTGTCCATCATAAACTTGGGGGTCATCATTATTTTCCAATCTTGTCATCATCTGCTAGGGCATCAATGCCCACAATGACTGTGTGTCTACGTCTTGGTCTCTACTTCCTTGATTTCAGCTCAGTGACTTCATCCTACTCACCCTTAGCCACCCACTCCCAAATCCACACTCAGACTTTGTCGTCATTCACAGCCGCTCTCCCTCTGAAGTTCTAAAAGCCCAGTGTCCTATTCTAAACATTCTCTATCTAGTTTTCATATTCTCTTTTACTCCTATCCCAGTCTCTTTTTTTTTTTCACAGTCAAGCTTCAGAAGAACGGAGTTTTTGCCCATCAGCACCCATCTACTCCGCCACTCACTTCATTTTGTTTTCTCACCCCAGTGCATCCAGAAACTACTCTTTCCAGTGAGTGAGTGAGTGAGTGATGGTTGCTCAGTAGTGTATGACTCTGTGACCCTGTAGACAGGCCCGCCAGGCTCCCCTGTCCATGGAATTCTCCCGGCAAGAATATTGGAGTGGGTTGCCATTTCCTGCTCTTTCTAGGAATACTTCTAAGTCATCCCTTGCAATATTTGGTGCTTAGTGATGCTTCTCAGTACGTGTTGCTTCTCTTTTAAAACCATTTCCTTCCTCAGTCTCTTGAGCTCTCTCTGGCTTACCTACTATTTCACTGATGATTATCTTCAGGGTCCTTTGCAGGCTCTTCTCCTGTCAGACTCTTGTCATCGCCCATTCCTAAGGCTTCAGTTTGGTCTCTTAATTACTGTTAACCAGCTTTAATCATGTCCATTGCTTCAACTACTGCTTTGATACAAACAGCTCCCAAACCTAGATCCCTTTTCTGATGTATGAATTGAATTTCAGTTTATTACGTACCTCCAAAAGCAACATCCCACAGTCTTTTCAAATTCAGTATACTCAGAGCAGAATTTATTATCTTTTCCCCACTATATCAGGATTCTAAGGCTGAAAGGAGCTATATAGTCTGTCTGATTCACTCACCAATCCCACAACTTCAAGTACTAAGAACACAAGCCTTAGTGCATGAGAGCTACCTGGTGATTCATTCAACCCAGTATCATCCTAGGAAGCATGCATTTGGAAAACACCCCTTTTTATCCCCCTCCCAGTTTCCCTAACTTAGCATATGGCATCATCTTCACCTAGTTTCCAAAAGTCAACATGGGGATGCTGTGGGTTTCAACCTTCTGTCTCAATTCCTTTTCCAAGTCCTGTTAATTCTGCTTCCCCAAGCTCTCTCATATTCTTCTTTTTCAGCGTTTCATCCAAAAATAACTACTGAACATCTATTATCTTCCAGGCACTGTTTTAGACTCTGGAGACACACAGAGTAGGAAATAAGAAAGTTATAGCCCTGCCCTCACCATCTTTATATATAATATCAGTCAGGATTCAGTCAGAAAAGTAGAACCACTCAGAGTCATAAGAGACAGGAATTTGACTGTAGGCAGTTTAGGGAATTGATTAAAGAGTTTATATACAGTCGACGCTCCTTCACTTGGTGCTGGCTTGAAGTCAGCAGGGCAGGAAGTTGGGAATGAAAAATGGATAGGAAGTGGGAGAGCAAGGACAAATGGGAACCCACTGGGGTAAGTTGGAACTTAAGAGGGAAACTGGGGTGTTTGTCAGTCTCCTATCATCTGAAAGCCTTTACCTTTAATTTAGAACCTAAACCATGGTTGGCCCAGAAGTCAAAGGAGCTGAAAAAGGAGATCATCAGTAGTTGAAATAGTTGCCATCCCAGCTGCTACCTCATGTAAAGAAGGTGAACCAGCAGATTCTAGACTACGTGTTTGAACCATAGCAGCACTGGACCCCAAATTGACTTTCTGTGTAAACATGGCTGCTGCTTCATTTTCCCCTTTCAAATCTTTCTCTTGAAGCCAGTCCTAACTGAGAACCACACACAGGAGGAAATTCTAGAAAGCCAAATTCCAGTTTAACTAAGCTGATTCAGTAGAAAACCACTACATAATGATGTGGCTCCACCCATGATAAATCTGTCCCATTCAATCCATCCTTCACTGGGCTTTAGGAGATGGTTCCCACATGCAATTCCAACAATGTCGCTACCTCACCTGCAGCAATTCCCCACTGCCTCTCCATCAGCAATAGCAAAAAATCTAAACTCACTTTCATGGTGTGTTAGGATTTGGTATGTTTGCAGGAAGAAAAAACTCAAAATAATTTTTGTTTGCACAAATTGGATATTTATTTCTGTCCCAGGTAGACGTCTCAGTAGGTGGTCTGGGGCTGTAAGGTTTTCCATGGTATCAGAAAATCAAGGACCAACTTATCTCGTTCATATGGCTGACATAATTTGCTTTTCAGAATTTAGATGGAGAAAGGGGCAGAGACTACACAAGCAGAAAGGTATGCGCTCATGCTCCAGTCTTTGAGGGCCCAAGAGCAGACTTCCTGGGGCAGGTGACACGGTTTAGAGAATTAGGTACCTTGTCACACCCAGCTTCAAGGGAGCTTAAGAAATGTAGCCTTTAATCCTAGCAACTATCTGTTCAGCAGAAAAATGCCTATAGCTAATGGCAACCCACTCCAGTATTCTTGTCTGGAAAATCCCATGGACAGAGGAGCCTGGTTGGCTACTGTTCACAGGGTCGCAAAGAGTTGGACACGACTGAGCGACTTCACTACTTTACAAATTGAAGACAAGAGAAAACAAGTATTGGGGGACGATTTCTCTCACGTGGGACATATAAGACACAGCCATCACCTACCCCTGCCTGTTTCTCCAACTGCATTTCCTGCCCATCCGCTCCTCATATTTTCATAGCTAAGCTAGAATACTTGATGTTCCAACTCAACCTTCCACGAACCGGTATAGTTTCCTGACTTTGCATGTGATGTTGCCTTGCCTGGAATTCCCTCTCCACTCGCCGGTTTATCCTCCATCTATTTCCCTTCTAAGACCTCATGGGCTATTTGTCCAGATGTTCCATCTCCTTAACTACCTCCTGCCCTTTGAACAAATATTCATTAAAATAATTATATCCTCATATGACAATTGTTTGTTGCTACATCTGTCTCCCTTCCCTGAGTTCCTTACATGTGGGACTGTGATTTTAGCCATGAATCTCCGCATTTGGCCCAGGGACCAGGGCATAATGCATAGGAAATGTTTGCAGGATGAAGACTTGCAGAGCACACAGGGATGGGTGTTTTATTCATTCCATATGCCGTATGTTTAGTAATGCAGTCTGAAGTAGCTGGGGGCAGCAGCCAGCCACAGGCTTTTCCCGGCTGTGGAATCGCTACACTGCTTTTCACTGTTTACTAAAGAGAGATCAAGGCAGAGGCTGGACAGAAAAGAGCTTGCCTGAGGAGAGAAGTAATTGCTTCTTTATCTCTTAAACACAGTATTGAGGACAAGCACAGATGGTTTCCTCATTCTTCCTGTGCCTTCAGGGAAAAAGACAAAATGTCACAATTCTAGAGCCAAGATACTACAGGAAGTATAAGGATAGAAGAGGGTCCCAGGAGACACACTGAAACCCCAAATGACAAACATCACTCTTCGTTAAGACAGAGTACTCTTAAGGCTACACACAGTCTGAAGCGCAGGACGGGGAGACAACCAGCCCTACCCCCACCAATAAATACTTCTGGGCCTCTCATAGACATCCCCGCAACGGGAAGGCCTTTCAGAGGCTATTTTGTCCCCACCCTCATCCTATCATATTTGTTGTGCTTTTGAAAGGATATAAAGGCTCTTCCTTTGACACACAAACACTCAGAGAATTAGGGAAAGCCCTTCCTGGCAAGTTATTAGTATTACAGCTGTCATTATGTTTTGCTGAAAAGCAAATATTAAAAATATATTCAATAAGAGATATTTTGAGAGAAAGCATTTAACGAAACTGTACAATCCTAGCTTGTTATTCAGAGATTCAGTAGTAGCCACATGTATGTGTGTGTGAACAATTCTAAGCTTTGATTGCTTTCTCTTACAGACCGTTTAAAAGAAAAACCACTGGAGAATGTCTCTTGAATTATTTTAGGTGAGTACTGACAGCCCTTTGCAAAGCCCCCAAAGCTACTACTGATGTTGGTGTAACTGGAGTGTCCTTTTCCCCAGCAAATTCTACTTCTAGGAGATAATCCTAAGGATACAATCAGTGATGTGCACACAGATGTTTATAACATCTTATCATTGTTCATGATACTGAGAAAATTGAAATAAATGTCTCACATTAAAGGGTTAGCAAAATATATTATGCACCCATGAAAATGATGCTATAGAAAAACATATTTTCGTGGAAGAATGTTCATGAAATAAAAACATGAAAGCTATTTTAAAAAAAAAGAATATTCAGTGTGATCATATTTTGCAGATACTTTGGCGGGGCAAGTGCTGGCCCAGACTCAGGAAAATGACAGATTTGCGTTATGTCTTGCTCAGTATGTCTGTTTGTATTAAAGCTTGAATTATTGAGTGCCTGACCACAATCTTTATGTAGCTATAAATTAAGAAAGAGTTAAAAACTTCTGAAAGACCCCCAAATCTTTCTTTTTGAAAGATTTGTAAATTGATTGTAAAAAAAATCAAAGTATTTATAAATTGTCTGACGGATTGAGAGTGAGTCAGAATTTGAACTTAAGAAAGGGTAGTGAAAATCCTAAAAGGAATTAACTGTGTAGGTGGAAGGAATCCAGAGCAGTGGATTGGTCTTGGCATTAAAGCTCAGGCTCGGGTTAGCAGCCTCTGACTCAGAACTCCTCCCCAGCTCAACTACCCTGGAGAAGACTTGTGTTAGAAGGGCCTTAACCCTTGGGGCCCAGGGTGGATTTCTGTGGGACACAAAAGACAAGGCAGATAGAAGATGAGTCCTTCTCCCCAGGAGGTTCCACTGCTGTCGTTTTCCCTCATGCTGGGAGATAATGGAGAGGGGCAATGGGGTCTGCAGAAGTAGGTGCTCAGCTGGCCAGATCCCTGCAGGGCCGCCAGGGCCTCCACAAAGCTGGTAGTGGCCACCCAGCTTGTCCCAGTGGTAGTGGCCAGAAACAAAAATCAGTGGAAACAAACAACCTTGCTTAGAGGCTTCTCTCTACCACCACCCAGATCTCATTCAATTGAGTCTATCGTAGGAGGAGCTATCCTAATGAGAGTGAAATTTGGATCTCTGGGTTATTAGGCAACACCAACATCTGGGGTCTGCCAACTTCAGAGCAAGCTATTCTCAGTTGGAGACTAATTCCTACAGCCAGTGGGAGCCTCAAGGAGATGTCTGAGTTCCTAAACTACCTGCAGGTACAGGTGACCCTAGAATAACACTGGTTTGAGCTACAGGGGGTCTTCCCAGGTGTCTCAGTGGTAAAGAATCTGCCTGCCAATGCAGGAGACATGGGTTCAATTCCTGGGTCAGGAAGATCCCCTGGAGAAGGAAGTGGCAACCTGCTCCAGTAGTCTTGCCTGGAGAATCCCATGGACAGAGAAACCTGGTGGGCCATAGTACATAGGGCCACAAAGAGTCAGACATCACTGAGCATTTACAAACTACAGGGAGCCACTTATACACAGATAGATAGTAGCTGCTACGGCGCTGGCTTCCCTGGTGGCTCAGACGGTAAAGAATCTGCCCGCAATGCGTGAGACCTAGTTCAATCCCCGGGTCGGGAAGATCCCCTGGAGAAGGAAATGCAACCCATTCCAGTATTCTTGCCTGGAAAATCTCATAAACAGAAGAGTTTGGTGGGCTACAGTCCAGAGCTACAGTGCATGGGGTCACAAAGAGTCAGAACACCTGACTCAACACACACTATAGCACTGCAAGATCCCTAGTTGGCTGAATCCACAGATGCAGAGCTCTGGATAGGGAGGAAGCATGTATAAACTCTACGCAGATATTGAACACTTTAGAGGGTCAGTGCCACGAACCACCACAGTAATTCCAGAAATACCAGGGAAGAATGAGGCTGGGGAAAGCTGGACTTTTGCTAGTTTGGCTAATGGGATCTGGGGGGTCATCGTTTGAGTTATCAATGTGAGAATGACCAGGATGGGGGTAGGGGAGTGGGAGGGCACTGTCCAGAATGATGATGCATCTCTGACCCATTTACTTTTGCCCTACATACTAATTACTCTATCTAAAAGAAAAACTGTTTGGTGTTTGGAATAATTGGATGCACTTTCAGTGTACAGAAGGAAGTATGGACTCTCAGAGGTGACAGGTGGACTCCACTGAAAATGAAGTTAAAGGAATATTACAGACAGCTCTCAAATGTTTCCTTATAAGAGGATCAAGAGAAATAAAGATGAGTTTAGCACTATTGGAAAAACAGAAGGGATCTAGTACCCTGAAGGTCTTAACAGGGACAAATGACCATGATTTAAAAACATCCTGATGATCACCTAAGCCCCTCCTGTTGCAAGCATCCTATGAATGGGGATTCCATGCCCAAAGCCAAATGCTTTCCTCTTCTTCCTGGTATGTGAGGGTGGATCTCCTGCAGAAGGGTGGGGATAACCAGGAGATGGTTACAGCGGCAACTGCATGCCTGGTTGGGGATGGGTGTGTAAGGGGTGATTCACCAATAGAGTACAACCCAGCCCATCTGAAGGACTCGCCAGTACTAGAGGTGACAGACTAGGGAGCTTCTGGATATTTTTTCTCATCCTTATCTTGAGTGGAGATTCTACCAAAAAATAGAAACAGTTTCCTCTCCTGAAGCTTTCGCAACTCGGACACTCAGTTTAATTCTTGGAAACTTTTGATTTAAAGACTCTTCAATCCCCAGAGAATGAAGGAAGGCACTGAGGAGGAAGATATAAGCAAGGAGTAAGGTTATGTCCTTCCTGAGTGTAATAGCATCAGTGTTGAGGGAGAGAGCATAAGATGGGTATATGGAACTTGACTCTGAAAATAACATGATAGAGTGCTCTGCCTTCAGTTAACATTTGGTTACAGCCAGTGATTAATGACATCATCTCAGGGGTAATCATACACTTCATTGCCCAGGTCAGGATAATTTGAACATGAAAGGAAACCTTATTAATATTTACACCCAAATAATAGGCATAAAATTGGGTTTGCCTTAGACCAACCAGAATGTGTGTGTGTGTGTGTGTGTGTGTGTGTGTGTGTGTGTGTGTGTACACTCCGTCACTCAGCCATGTTTGACTCTTTGCAATCCTATGGCATGGATTGTAGCCCACGAGGCTCCTCTGTCTATGGGAATTTCCAGGCAAGAATACTGGAGTGGGTTGCCATTTCCTCCTCCAGGGGATCTTCCTGACCCAGGGATTGAACCTGTGTCTCTTGTGTCTCCTGCTTGGCAGGCAGATTCTTTACCACTGAGCCACCTTGGCAGGCAGATTCTTTACCACTGAAGGTATAGAGATATACCTTCTCTAGTATATCTTAAGTATTAATTTTATCCTAACCAGAATATATGGTCACCTAATTATTTCTAAGTCCTGTAGTCCATATGGCCCTGTTGGGTGATTGCAGAAAACAAGAAAAAATTTAAAGGTAATATGAACTACTGTATTCTGAATAGATGTACCGAAATAGACCTGTGTACCAAAGCTATAAATTGAGGTTGCTCCAGACCAAATGCTAAGAAGCCAGTTGTTTTCGAGAACTGTTTTAAGAAGTGAGTGTTATCAAATGCACAGGACTTACCAGGATAAACAAAAAATATATTCTTTATCTATAAGGGTCCAATTTAAAAACATGGCTCAAGGGATCTTGGGGCTACTGCTATTTTCTAGAAACTGATAATAAAGTGATTAATAACATAAAACATATGAAAGTGTATTTGTATGACCTAATTTTATTGGCAAGACCTTGGTGGTTCACAAACGGAACTGCTCTCCATCTGAGAGACATGACCTTATAGTTACACCATGACAAATACTAGTCCTGCTGGGTCCTCAGTTTTAAAAAAATGTAGGAAATCATAGAGTTGCAGCCGTGATAAAAATAGTTCTGCCACTGCTGTCAGCCCAGGTTCATCAGTGATAGAGAATGAAAAACCTTCAAGTTCAGGGGTCTGAGTGGGAGCAATCAAGTCATGACTGTGACCCTACTGCGGAAAGACAGTCAAAAGGGACAGCCCAGGACAGGAGCTCCCAGAGGAAACCTGCTGCCCAGCCCTTCTGGAAGCATCATGTGGAAAGATTGATGCACATGCATTCAAAGCCTCAGCAAAATTCTAAACCTGAGTTCACGAGCCAGCATTTGCTGACATACCCGTCCACAAATCTTTTATTTTACACCCTAACTCTTATCTCTGAGGGTTTGGAGCTGTGCTTTGTCCATAGAATTTAAAGGAGAAGAAGCTCAAGGTTTTTACCAACTAGTCTAAGATTGAAACTCAATAGGATGATCATAAATTAACTTTCCTGCTGCCAAGGTACAGCACAGCTGAGAGTCAGGAATGTGTTTATGGAGTGCTTCTCTGGATATGGAATGACAACAATCCCCTAATGTCTGTGACCAGTGTCAAACTGGATATTACTGGAAACTTGTTGTGTTAGCCAATCCGTCATGTCCAACTCTTTGCGACTCCATGGACTGTAGCCCACTAGACTCTTCTGTCCATGGAATCCTCCAGGCAAGAATACTGGAATGGGTTGCCATTCCCTTCTCCAGGGAATCTTCCTGACTCAGGGATTGAACCCAGGTTTCCTGCATTGCAGGCAGACTCTCTACCATCTGAGCTTACAGGGAAGCCTTACTGGAAGGTGGTAGGACACAAAAGGGGAAGGCAGAATCCTAAACCAGATTTAGGACTCCGCTAAGAATGTATAATGCCAAGTCAAGGAAGCAATTCTTTCCACTTTATGTAAATGAGATGAACTGTTGCCTCATCAAGAACAAACGAATAACCTCAGCACAACAAAATAGAAAGTGAGGCAGATGGCCGTGGGAGACTGCATCACAGAAGCAGGGAAGTATCTCCCCAGGGCTTGCTGGTCAACTTCAGCTGAGCAGGTATATCCAGAGCAACAGCAGAAACAGGCTCTGGGGACACTATAGACTGAATGTCGGTGGCCTCCCAAAATTCCTGTGTTGAAACCTAATCCCGGAAGTGATGGTATTTGTGGGTGAGGCCTTTGGGAAATAATTAGGTTATGAGGGTGGTGCCCTCATGAATGGGATTAGCCCTGTTACAAAAGAGACCCCAGAAAGCTCCCTTGTCCCTTCTGTTACATCAGGACCCAGTGAAAAGACAACCATCTATGAACAGACATTGAATCTGCCAGCACCTTGATCTTGGACTTCACAGACTCCTGATCTGTGAAAAATAAAATTCTGTTGTTTAAAAGCTACTCAGTATGTGGTACGTTGTTATAGCAGTCTCAAAGGACAAAGACAGAAAATGAGGCACCTGAGCTTATTGGGTTCCCAAATACCTACCAGTTGTCCCAATGGCTCCATAAACAGATGTGTAAGCTTCTTTAAAGCAGTGGAAATTCAGAAAGAGCAAGAAGGATAAATTTTAAAATATTGTTCTAATGTAGCTTTGTCAATACTGGTTCTACAAATAAGACACTCTTTTCTTTCTTTTTCCTCCTACTTGTGTGATTTTGTAAATGATATTTTTAGTTATGATTATATTCAAAATAACTCTGTTTTGATTACCCATTATTTTATCTATTACCAAAACAAAAGCAGAATAAAAAGCAGTATGTGTACTGTTAATGCAACAATCTAAAAATATGCAAGTGTAAGGACAAAAACTAAAAAATAAATACAGAGAAAGAAAGAATTGTTTTTAACACTTAGAGACATATATTTAAAACCAAAATTTGTGTATTTTCATGTTTCTAATCATGAGAGTTCTGAGTCACTGATATTTCAGAACAAGTTTTATTCAGAAATCTTTTATCAAAAAATTTAGAAATACCAAACCTTTAGAAAGATTACTTTCTCCAAAAAATGTTAGATTTGGCAAATGATTATATGCTAATATCTTAGTGAGTCCCATGACCCCATCCTCTAAATGTTGGATACTAGCTTCAAATATGTCAGGAAATAGGATGTACATCTGAGTGAGAAAAAATGATTCTTAAAGGAAATGGGTTTTTAAAATGTGACTCAGTACAATTAATTATTAAATGAAAGGGCAAACCTGTAACTGTGGTCTCATGTCTCCTAGCTTAGCACCATTCTAAACCCCTCCACTGCTTTTCAGCACAACTAAACCCTCTATTCTTGTGCTGTGGTGGTGTTGTTCGGTAGCTAACTCATGTCTGACTCTTTGAGACCCCATGGACTGCAGCACACCAGGCTTCCTTGTCCTTCACTCTTACTCCCAAAGATGTACACATTCCTCATTGGGCCATGCCAAACCTGATGGTCAAACAGTACATAGGAAGTACTAATGCCTTTCACGATAAGAGATTTCTAGAAATGAGAAATAGTCATTCAACCCTAGTAGACTAAATCAACTGAGAATAAATGAACCATTTGGGGTATCAGCTTACTCAGATACACAGGAATCCTCCAGAGATGATGAACTGGCAAGAAAACTTTCCCTAGAAAAAGTTTGTAATATTTTTCATATTTATATCTGTTCATAATATTAGGAACCCAGAGCACTGACCTTATGAGAAGCAACTTACACCATTTCTCACTTTAGCAAATAGCAAGGCCCAGAGACTGGGTCAACAAATAGGTCTCCAAGGAATTGTTTCACATCAGTGCAAGCTCAGGGTCTTCAGAGAGCAAGTTATCAGCTGGATGCTGCCCTTGGAAGTCTAGTGTGAAAGCAGCATGAGTCCTAATTCTCTTGCCAAGTAGAACCACATACTCTTCCCCCAAGACTCTGGGTTCCTCTGCATCTGTTTGTATTTCATATTCAAGAAGTTCCTCAAAATCAGGCATCTAAGACAAAATAAATCAATAGATAAATGAACTATATTTTATTGTGTTCAATGCCTGCCACAAACATTTGCCCTTAGGGAAATAAGTGAGTGTTCCTGTAGGAAGAGAATGCAAGATGAAGTGAAATCAAAGCTGTTTTCCAGGATAGGAGGGAAAGGCCTCCTTTCATCACGCAGATGAGGTGTGACCCAGAGAGGCAGCCAGAAGGACGAGGAAACCAAAATGT
The DNA here is from genome assembly GCA_006408675.1 of Madoqua kirkii. Taxonomy (NCBI): domain Eukaryota; kingdom Metazoa; phylum Chordata; class Mammalia; order Artiodactyla; family Bovidae; genus Madoqua; species Madoqua kirkii. The sequence goes on from SJYC01131671.1 coordinate 28,355, forward strand.
TTTCATGTTTATGTATAAGTCTACCCAACCCACCTCTCTATCTGAATATTCTCTTCATCTTTCCTCCCACCCCTTGAAGGATATACCCACAGTGTAAAAAAGGACAATGGAAAGAAGTTGGAAATTAATCTTTATTATATGCCTATTAAGTGCCAGAAATTTTAATAAGTGCTTCATTCATTTATTCAAAAATATTTTAAAGCATATTCTAAATGTGGGACATAGTACTTGATATCAGAGATACCCAAGAAAAAGACACTCACTGGCTTCAAGAAGCCACATTAGAAGACAGACAAATATGCAATTATAATACAATTAATGGCTGCTTTCTGGAGGTGTGTGTGAACTATGATGGAAGCATAGTAGGAAGGAAGTACCTGTACTTACCCTTGGGAAGTCAGGGGAGACTTCCTAAAAGAAGCAGCATTTGAAATGCTGTTTAAAAGGTGAGTGGGAGTTTTGTTGAGGACATTGTCTATCAAAATTCTTGAACATCATCCTTACAACCCTGTGGAGTATGTATTTATCATCCCCATTCTTCGAGTGAGGGACCTGAGAAGCAGGGATGTTGTCTAAAGTCCCCCAACTACTAGGTAGCAGAGCTGGGTGAAAAAAAAAGTGAAAGTCGTGTCTGACTCTTTGCAACCCCATGGACTGTAGCCTGCCAGGCTCCTCTGTCCATGGAATTTCCCAGTCAAGAATACTGGAGTGGGTTGTCATTTCCTTCTCCAGAGGATATCTTCCTGACCCGGGGATCAAACCCTGGTCACAGGCAGATTGCAGAATTTTTACCATTGCAGGCAGATTCTTTACCATCTCAGCCACCAGGGAAGCCCCAGCAGAGTTGGGACTTGAAGCCAAATCCATCTGACATCAAAGTCTATACTACTTTTAGAGAGAGCACTTCTCTTCAAAGCTATAGTATCAATGATATGCCATTGTTGCATTGGGGTTTTTTTTTTTTTTTGGTCATTATTTTCATTTTGCATTTTTTCTCTTTTATAACTGCTCTTGATGTTCATTTTAATCTAATTTTACTTTAAAAGAAT
>SJYC01131673.1:0-10314 GCA_006408675.1 Madoqua kirkii
GATGTTCAAGCTGGTTTTAGAAAAGGCAGAGGAACCAGAGAGCAAATTATCAAAATCCACTGGATCACAGAAAAAGTAAGAGAGTTCCAGAGAAACATCCATTTCTGCTTTATTGACTATGCCAAAGCCTTTGACTATGTGGATCACAACAAACTGTGGAAAATTCTGAAAGAGATGGGAATACCAGACCACCTGACCTGCCTCCTGAGAAATCTGTATGCAGTTCAAGAAGCAACAGTTAGAATTGGACATGGAACAACAGATTAGTTCCAAATAGGAAAAGGAGTACGTCAAGGCTATATATTGTCACCCTGCTTATTTAACTTATATGCAGAGTACATCATGAGAAATGCTGAGCTAGAAGAAACACAAGCTGAAATCAAGACTGCCCGGAGAAATATCAATAACCTCAGATATGCAAATGACACCACCCTTATGGCAGAAAGAAAAGGATTCTCTTGATGAAAGTGAAAGAGGAGAGTGAAAAAGCTGGCTTAAAGCTCAACATTCAGAAAACTAAGATCATGGCATCTGGTCCCATCACTTCATGACAAATAGTGGAAACAGTGGCAGATTTTTTTTTTTTTTTTGGAGGGTGGGGGTGTCCAAAATCAGGGCAGATGGTGACTGCAGCCATGAAATTAAAAGACGCTTACTCCTTGGAAAAAAAGTTATGACCAACCTAGACGGCATAGTAAAACACAGAGACATTACCTTGCCAACAAAGGTCCATCGAGTCAAAGATTTGGTTTTTCCAGTAGTCATGTACAGATGTGAGAGTTGGACTGTGAAGAAAGCTGAGCGCCAAAGAATTGATGCTTTTGAACTGTGGTGTTGGAGAAGACTCTTGAGAGTCCCTTGGACTGCAAGAAGATCCAATCAGTCCATCCTAAAGGAAATCAGTCCTGAATGTTCACTGGAAGGACTGATGCTGAAGCTGAAACTCCAAGACTTTGGCCACCTCATGCAAAGAACTGACTCATTTGAAAAGACCCTGATGCTGGGAAAGTTTGAGGGCAGGAGAAGGGGACGACAGAGGATGAGATGGCTGGATGGCATCTCCAACTCAATGGACATGAGTTTGAGTAAACTCCGGGAGTTGGTGGTGGACAGGGAGGCCTGGCTTGCTGCAGTCCATGGGGTCGCAAAGAGTCAGACATGACTGAGTGACTGAACTGAACTGAATTGAAAAAATATAAATAAAGACCCAAATAGATGGAGATTCAGGCCATGATTCTGGTTAGCAACCTGTGATATCATAACAATTGAATTTACCCCCAGCTTCATCCATAAGTTTAATATAATTCCATCAAAATCCCAATGGGAGAGGACTTATATTGGAGATTACTAGCTTCCCCCCCAACATATGTTCTTTGAACTCTCTTCCTTAGTAATAAAGACTCAAAATATAGGCTGGCACCTTGCCACATAGAACTTCCCAGATAGATCGGTGATAAAAAATCTGCCTGCAGTGCAGGAGACCTGGGTTCAACTCCTGGGTTGGGAAGATCCCCTAAGGAGGGAAATGGCAACTCACTCAAATATTCTTGCCTGGAAAATCCCATGGACAGAGAAGCCTGGTGGGCTACAGCCCATGGGGTCACAAAGACTCAGCATGACTGAGCACAGCTTTGCTAGCATCTTGATTTCAGACAGCTAGCATCCAGAACTCCAAGTCAATAAATTTATTTTGTATTCAAACCACCCAGTTTGTAGTACTTTCTTGCTGCAGCGCTAGGAAACTAATACAATCCCTCCCTTCAGAAACCCATATTTAATAAGAGACAAACATACAAACAAATATTTACAACACGGAGTAATAAGACCAAGAAATAAAAAGTATGCACAGCATTCAAGGGTAGTACCAAGTAGTGGTTAACTCTACTGGGGATCTAGGTTGGGGAGAATTCAGGCAAAACTTGAAAACTTTACAGATATGGTGATGTTGGTTTGGGACATGGATAATTTATCAATTTCAATTACTCAGCCATAAATAGAAATGAATTTGAGCCAGTTCTAGTTGAGGTGGATGAACCTACAGCATATTATACAGAGTGAAATAAGTTAGAAAGAGAAAAACAAATACCGTATATTAACATGTATACTTGAAATCTAGAAAAACAATACTGATGAACCTATTTGTAGGACAGGAACAGAAACTCAAACAAAGAGAACAGACTTATGGACACAGCAGGGAAAGGAGAAGGTGAGACAAATTGAGAGAGTTTAATAAGACCAAGAAATAAAAAGTATGCACAGCATTCAAGGGTAGTACCAAGTAGTGGTTAACTCTACTGGGGATCTAGGTTGGGGAGAATTCAGGCAAAACTTGAAAACTTTACAGATATGGTGATGTTGGTTTGGGACATGGATAATTTATCAATTTCAATTACTCAGCCATAAATAGAAATGAATTTGAGCCAGTTCTAGTTGAGGTGGATGAACCTACAGCATATTATACAGAGTGAAATAAGTTAGAAAGAGAAAAACAAATACCGTATATTAACATGTATACTTGAAATCTAGAAAAACAATACTGATGAACCTATTTGTAGGACAGGAACAGAAACTCAAACAAAGAGAACAGACTTATGGACACAGCAGGGAAAGGAGAAGGTAAGACAAATTGAGAGAGTAGCATTGAAACATATACATTCAGTTCAGTTCAGTCGCTCAGTCATGTCCGACTCCTCGAGACCCCATGAATCGCAGCACACCAGGCCTCCCTGTCCATCACCAACTCCCAAAGTTCACTCAAACTCACATCCATTGAGTTGGTGATGCCATCCAGCCATCTCATCCTCTGTTGTCCCCTTTTCCTCCTGCCCCCAATCCCTCCCAGCATCAGAGTCTTTTCCAATGAGTCAACTCTTTGCATGAGGTGGCCAAGGTACTGGAGTTTCAGCTTTAGCATCTTTCCTTCCAAAGAAATCCCAGGGCTAATCTCCTTCAGAATGGACTGGTTGGATCTCCTTGCAGTCCAAGGGACTCTCAAGAGTCTTCTCCAACACCACAGTTCAAAAGCATCAAATCTTTGGCGCTCTTCACAGTCCAACTTTCTTCACAGTCCAACTCTCACATCCATACATGACCACTGGAAAAACCATAGCCTTGACTAGATGGACCTTGGTTGGCAAAGTAGTGTCTCGGCTTTTCAATATGCTATCTAGATTGGTCATAACTTTCCTTCCAAGGAGGAGGCATCTAATTTCATGGCTGCAGTCACCATCTATAGTGATTTTGGAACCCCCCAAAATAAAGTCTGACATTGTTTTCACTGTTTCCCATCTATTTGCCATGAAGTGATGGGACCAGATGCCATGATCTTAGTTTTCTATGTGTAAAATAGATAGGTAATGGGAAATTGTTGTAATAGCACAGGAAGCACAAGTATGGTGCTCTGTGACCCTAGAGGGGTGAGATAGGGTGACAGGGAGTTTCTAGATAGAGGGGAAATGTGTATACCTATGCCTGATTCATGGAAGAAACCAATACAACATTGTAAAGCAATTATTCTCCAATTAAAAGTTAAGAACTTTTTTCAAAAATTTATCCATACCAAGATGAAGCGAAAGTCAAAGTTAGTGTTAGCTGCTCAGTCACCTCTGAATCTTTGCAATTCCATGGACTGTAACCTGCCAGGCTCCTCTGTCCATGGATTCTCCAAGCAAGAATACTGGAGTCAGTTGCCATTCCCTTCTCCAGGAGATCTTCCCAACCCAGGGATCAAATCCGCATCCCCTGCATTGCAGGAAGATTCTTTATGATGAGGCACCAGGGAAGCCTATGCCAAGATGGGAAGCACTAAAGTTTTAAAAGGTAGAACATGGTCAGATTAGAAAGGTCACCCTATGGGGCAAAGTGAAGAAGAAATTTGGGTAGAAGATGTCTCACAAGCCAGACTGAAAGACAAATTGACAGACTGGCTTCTTTTCCATTCCTCATGATGCTTTCTTTTTCCATGCATACCTTCTATCCCCCACCCACTCAAAGTCCTGAGGGAACCACTGTATATCAGGTTTTTATGGGAAATAAGATTATTCATTTGTTTCTGTGCTTCTAGGTTGTGATTAAGACAAATTGGTATAAGTATGAGAGAAGATACAAGAACAAAAAAAAATCTTGTCTCATTAGACAGAGCTATAATTATTGCAGCAATTTCCCAAACATGACCTTAGTAAAGGGCAGGGGGCAGAGTAGTTCCACGGCCAAATATTTGGAAAATTCTGAGTTAAATAGAACATATTCAGCATTAAGACTTTTGCTGAGCTCTTATTACACTACTTTACATGATGCCTCTCCAAGAGGGGACAATTTTTAAAAATGCTTCCCTAATGTATTTGACCTCAAAACTTTTCCCTGCAAATTATCACTTCTCAAAATAAAACATACTTCGAGAAATGTTGAGGTGAGTTGGAATTTTCTGATGAGGTAGTGATTACCCTTTTGCTGGCATGTTTTAGAAGAAATTAGCCCTCTTACAGATGGTGTAAAAGGACATTTCTTCATTGAGCGGGGTATTAGATTAAACTACTTCTGAGGTCACTTTCAACTCAACATGCCATTATTCTGTGGCTATTGATGATTTCCTCATGCCTGAAATCTGATATGTTCTCCCTCCAATATTTCATTTTATTATTGATTTTTAAAGAGTAAGAAATTTCACCCATTAATTAAATGGTAAATATAACAGGGCAATGATGATTGGATTTTTTCCCCTCAACCTACATAAAGTCATTCAGCCCCAGGATCAGACTACAAGAGTTTTCTTAGGCAAGAAACCTGATCCTCCTCCCACTCCACCCTGAAGAGCAGCCCAGTTCCAACACTATGCTCAACTGTGTGGCTTCCTCTCAGAAATGCATCTACATGACTCATGTAACCTAAGCTACTCCTGATTTTTTTTCCAGGGAAAATAAAAATCAAATACTTTACTGTTTCAAAGGAATGCTGTCACCAATAATGTAGGAGGGTTGGGAAGGAACAAAGCCAGTCACTGTCTAAGGAGATGCTAGGAGGACACACCTACCTGTTGCCACTGGAATAAGGAGAGGGGCCCTGTGGAATGGAGTCATTCAGAACCAAAGATGAGGGACAGGAAGAAGGGCAGAAAGAAGCTGAGGAAGGAAAATCATTTCTGTGCTGACTGAAGAAACTGCTAGTCTTTCACAATCCTGCTCAGCCCAATGATGCTTCAGTCCTTGACCCTCTTCCCACTTAACTCAGTTCTGAGTTACATAAGTGCATCTGTTTGGCAAAATCTAAATTACAGCCATAACTTTAAGGGAGTCTTTAAAATGTGCCTTTTAGCTTTCTAGCCTCTACTGCACAGGAATGCATACTAGGAGAATATTACAGTGGCCGTGGAGAAGGCCAAACAACACAGCATCCTCCATACATATAGATAAAATACTTCCCTGGTGACTCAGATGGTAAAGAATCTGTAATACGGGAGACCCAGGTTTGATCCATGGGTTGGGAAGATACCTTGGAGAAGGGAATGGAAACCCAGCCCAGTACTCTTGCCTGGAGAACCCTATGGAAAGAGGAGCCTGTAGGGCTAGGGGTCGCAGACAGTCAACTGAGTAACTAACAACACACAAAATACAAATAGAATGAGTTGAGTGGGGTTCAATGACAAGTTATAATCCACTTCAGAAAGCTCGTGGTGATCCATTTATCCCACCAGCCATTAATAGCCAGTCACACTCAAGGTGAGTCTGAGTAAGGAGAGAAGATGTTTAGCACACATTCTTCCACTTTCCCCTCTCACTCCTGTGGCAGACATTAATAATCAATCCCATCACTTTTGTGCTAAATCTAGACTCAATTTCAAATGTCTTTTCAGAACAATGCATCAGGCAACTAGTAACCAATCAGAATTAACAAGAAAGTTGAAAACTGTCATACTTCATTCAATCTTTGTAACATTTTACTTTTATTAAAAATTTAGGAAACTCCTGATCTATCATCTATCACCATAAAAATGTAAGGAAACAAAACAAAAATCTCCCTCAAATCCAGAGATTTAAAGCAATACTCATTTACTCTTGTTACATCTTCATGTTGACTAATCTAGATTAGGCATGATTGGGAAAGCTCTGCTCCCCAGGTCCCTTATCCTTCGTGGAACAGTGAGCTAGTCCAGGCATGTTCTTCTCATGACAATGACAAGGGTATAAGAGGTGCTATGGAAATCCCACCTCGGTTTGGAATGGGTATACTACCACCTCTGTGCACAAGCCATTAAAAGAACCAAGTTGAGCCCAAAGTCAGGAGTGGGGAAACAACTTTCAGCCAAAATAAGGCTATGGCAAGGGTGTAGAAGCAAGAAGTGGTGAAGAATTGCGTATAAAAATGCAAAAAGTCACAGGTCCTTATCCAGGATCATTGTCAAAATTACATGTAATCTCTAATTTTTGTTGCCAAGAACTTTGAAAACTTCTTCCCAACATTGTAAGACACTGGCCTTTATCAATTAAGAAGGTAGATCCACATAGAAGTGCAAATTGATCCTAGAAGCATTAAAGTGAGGGTGAAATCTGCTGGTTGGAGAAGTGATACTCTTAGAACTCGAAGCTACAGTGAGTGGTGGTCATACTAAAGTGACCGAGATAAGGGCCATATGTACTTGGAGCAGCTCTGTTTGCTCTCAGCAAGGTACTCACCATAACATCAGAAGCATGCAACAACAATCACTCTCATGTAAAGGCACCAATTTGCTACTACCACTCAGCACTATTTATGCAGGAAATGAATAAGCTTAAATTTGTCATTTTGATAATCTTAAAAGCCAAATAAAACTTACTGGTATTAATAAGTACTAGCATATATAGGGTGCTGTAAAAAAAATTTTTTTTATGCCATAACTAAAAAAAAAATGCTAACAAAATGTTTTAACCATACAATATTATGAAAACCATATATTTTAACTATAAGTCTTTATGATAAGCAACTGTATAATCTGATGTTATATATTGAATTTATAATCACTATTTTGATATCAATTAAAGAAAAATATAAATACATTATGGGAAACCCCATGGCTCAATGGTAAAGAATCCTTCTGCCAGTGCAACAGTCAGGAAACATAGGTTCAATCCCTGTGTTGGAAATATTCCCTGGAGAAGGAAATGACTACCCATTCCAGTATTCTTGGTTTTCCCAGGTGGCAATAATGGTAAAGAACCTTCCTACCAATGCAGGAGACATAAGTAAATGTAGGTTTGATCCCTGGGTCAGGAAGATTCCTTGGAGGAGGGCATGGCAACCCACTCCAGTATTCTTGCCTGGAGAATTGGGGTCACAAAGAGTTGGACACAACTGAAGCGACTTAGCAAAGCAGGCATATAAGCATTTGTTGGATCCACCAATGTTATAAATGCCTTTGAATAATTTTGCTATCAGTGAGACTAAATTTCAGAACACTTGGTGTTCCTAATTCCTTTCAAGACAGCTTAGTCTTGGTACTTTAATTACAGATTATTCTTTCTTCTATTTTCATGCTCACATCTATAAGCACTAAAGCCCATGCAGGGTGGGGAGAAGGAGGAGAAAAGATGTTGGTTTTAAAAACTAGTGGCAGAATCCTTATAAGAGAAAAATATGTTTATAACATCTTGACTGGCCTCTGGCTGTAGGAAGATATTCCTTATGAGTGCAGGATGGGCAATAAGTGAAGAAAAGAGGATCAAATTGCCCTGTGTAATAAGAAGTTTTTGTGGAAGGGGGAGTTGGGGGTGGAATCTGAAAACAAGGTAGAAACTAACCAAAAAATAATGCAGGAAGCTGCAAATAGGAAGATAGTTTATTTGGGCTCTTACAAACTCTAATTCCAGAGACACAGATTGGAGTTGTCCCCAAAAGAGTGTTCTGAGGAAGAGAAAGACCCAGGGGCTTATAAAGACAAAAAGCCATGGGGATGTTAAGGTGCCCAGTGAGACTTGTGATTGACTCTGCCTTGAGTCAGAAAATATTCATTCCATGGTTGCAAGGATGGTTCAATGTGTGCAAATCAAAGTGAAATACCACATTCATAAAAGAAAAGACAAAACCACATGATCATCTCAATAGATTCAGATAAAGCATTTGACAAAATTCAACATCCATTCATGATAAAATCTCTCACCAAAGTGGGCATAGAGGGAACATATGTCAACATAATAAAAGATATTTATGATCAATGCATACCTAAGGTATAATACTCAATGGTGAAAAGCTGAAAGCCTTCCTATGAAAATCTGGAACAAGACATGGATGCATCTCTTACCACTTCCATTCAATATATTATGGGAAATCCTATCAACAGCAATCAAACAAGAAAAAGAAAAATATGGTATCAAAATTGGAAGAGAAGAGAGAAAACTGCCAAGATTCATAGATGACATAATATTCTATCTAGAGAACCTAAAATCTCCACACAAAAACTATTAGAATAAATTAATTCAGCAAGGTATCAGGACACAAAATTAATATAAAGAAACCTGCTGCATTTCTATATACTAACAATGAAATATCAGAAAGAGAAAATTTTTTAAAAATCATGTTCAAAATTGTGTCCCCCAAAATAAAATACCTAGGAATAAATTCGACCAAGGAGAAGAAAGACCTAGAAGCTGAAAACTGTAAAACACTGATAAAGGAAACTGAAGATGAATCAAAGAAGTAGAAAGATATCCCATGCTCTTGGATTGGAAGAATTAATATTGCTAAAATGGCTATACCACCCAATGCAATCTACAGATTTAATGATATCCCTATCAAAATACCCATGACCTTTTTCATATAACTAGAATAATCCTAAAATTTATATGGAACAACAACAAAAACAGAATTGCCAAAGCAATACTAAGGGAAAAGAACAAAACTGAATAAGTAACATCTCCATACTTCAGACAATACCATTAAGCTACAGTAATCCAAAGTGTGGTATTGGCAAAACACACACACACACACACACACACACACAAACAGATGTATAAATCAATGTAACAGAGCCCAGAAGTAAACTCACACACATATGCTCAATTAATCTACAGCAAAGGAGGCAGGAACATGCAATGGAGAGAAGATAGTTTTTCAACAAGTGGTATTGGAAAAGCTGGACAGCTAAATGTAAACCAGTGAAATTAGAACACTCCCTCACATCATACTCAAAATAGCTTAAAGATACAAATATGACACTATACCATAAAACTCCTAGAAGGGAACATTGGCAAAAAACATTTTCAGATATAAAAAATAGCAACATTTTCTTAGATAACAGTCTCCCAAGGCAAAAAAATAAAATAAAATAAAAGCAAATATAAACAAATGGAATCTAGTCAAACTTAAAAGTCTTGCATGACAAAGAAAACCATCAATAAAAGAAAAGACAACCAAATGGTAGGAAATATCTGTGAGGATGCAACCACCAACGGATTAGTTTCCAAACAAACAGCTCATATAACTCAGTATCAGAAAAAAAGAACAACTCAATCCAAAAATGGGCCAAAGAACTAAATAGGCATTTTTTTCCCCAAAGAAGATATACAACTGGCTAATAAGCATATGAAAAGATGTTCAACATCACTAATAATAGAGAAATGTAAATCAAAGCCACAATAAGGTATCATTTCACATGGGTCAGAATGCCTATCATCAAAAAGTCTACAAATAATAAATGCTGCAGAGAATTCTCGGGTAGTCCAGGGGTTAGGATTCCATGCTTCTACTTCAAGGGACATGAATTTGATCCCTGGTCGGGGAACTAAGATACCTCACACCACATGGTGTGGCCAAAATAATAATAATAAATGCTGAAGAGGGTGTGGAGAAAAGGGAACTCTCCTATACTATTGGTGGGAATGTAAATTGGTGCAGCCACTATGGAAAACAGTATGGAAGTTCCTTAAAAAACTAAAAATAGAGCAAGCATTTGATCCGGCAATTTCACTTCTGGGCATGTATCCATAAAAGACAGAAACTAGGATTTGAAAAGATAATGCACCCCAAAGCTTGTAAAAGCATTATTAACAATATCCAAGACATGAAAACAACCCACATGCCCATCAACAGATAAGTGGCTTAAGAAGATGTAGTATACATATACAGTGGAATATTACTCAGCCATAAAAAAGAATCAAATATTGCCATTTGTAGCAACATGGATGGACCTAGAGACTATTATACTAAGTGAAATAAGTCAGAGAAAGACAAATATTATATCACTTATATGTGTAATCTAAAAAATAGTACAAACAAATTTACCTACAAAACAGATATAGACTCACAGACATAGAAAACAAACTTATGGTTACCAAAGGGAAAGAGGGA
>SJYC01131675.1:0-27072 GCA_006408675.1 Madoqua kirkii
GGTGCTAATTCTGGAGACCATTCAATAAATCTGCAGGATGCATGGTAGAAAGGAAAACCCCAGACACTACCCAAGGTAGGGTATCAAATAGAAGACCTCTGTACTGAGTTGAGATGGCAAATGTCCACACCCCAAGGAAAAAAGTAATGACACCAAACCTCTCTTTGCTGGAAGGAGCAATCTACCTCTACCTGTATGCTGGCTGGAAGAGGAAAAAATTCCACTTAAGATCTCATAACCAGAGGGCTCTCTCTCATGGGTTCACAGTGTAAGTTCACATCAACTCTGTGATCCAAAAATTCAAATTAAAGTGGCCCCAGGGGGATTCCTGAAAAAGAATGATGGCAGCATCATGAAATTATTGATTCTCTCCGACACTGCTGGCAAATGCTCACCATCAAAGAGTCCCCACCCAAGTGGAAAGCTGGGAAGCAGACCTGAGAATGAGTGTAACTAGGAGGAACCCTCATGGGCTACGGATCTTGGTGCAAAAATGACACATTGGGGGTGGAAGAGGACAGTAGTCTCTGTCTTTCAGAATCTCAGATACCCAGGATTTGCCCTCTGGTGTCTCCCACTGACAAAGCCATGAGGAAGCCAGCCGACGTGGGAACCCATGAAACAGGGCCTTAGGTGTCAGCTCCCTACGTGACAGAGCACAGCAGGGGAGGGGCAAAGAAAAGGGCCCCAAGCAAACATGCAAGTGACCAGCGCAGCCACCCCTTCCCTTGCTGCTGTCTTCCTGGCAGCGCCTGTCAAGGAGTGACCACGTGGTGGAAAGCCTCTGCCCGTCTACACTGACCTCTCAAAGCTGTGTGCAGCCACCCGACATTTTGAAGTCATTTGGTACTACAGTACAACCCAGGCTTATCTTGAAAGACACAGAAATTGGTATTCTACCACTTTGAAGGACTCTGCTAATAACAAAAAACCCTCAATAGGGGACATTGGCTTAGTAATGTCCTTTCCTGAGTAATGTCCTTTTTCAGTAGTCATGTATGGATGTGAGAGTTGGACTATAAAGAAAGCTGAGCACCGAAGAATTGATGCTTTTGAACTGTGGTGTTGGAGAAGATTCTTGAGGGTCCCTTGGACAGCAAGGAGATCCAACCAGTCCATCCTAAAGAAGATCAGTCCTGAGTGTTCATTGGTAAGACTGATTTTGAAGCTGCAACTCCAATACTTTGTCCACCTGATGTGAAGAGCTGACTCATTTGAAAAGACCCTGATGCTGGGAAAGATTGAAGGCAGGAGGAGAAGGGGACAACAGAGGATGATATGGTTGAATGGCATCACCAACTTGATGGACATGAGTTTGAGTGGACTCTGAGAGTCGGTGATGGACAGGGAGGCCAGGCGTGCTGCAGGCCATGGGGTGGCAGAGTTGGACACACTGAGTGACTGAACTGAACTGAGTAACAGGGAAAGTACTTAGAAACTAGAATGGCAATCAGTTGCATACAATAGGAAGCACTTGGTAGAACTGTCACTGAAGTAATCTGGAAGATGTATCTAGTGAATTTATAACCCTAGGGGAAGAGTTCAAAAAGCAAAATGTTACTCATAAGTTTTAGTTACAATTGGCTGCATTCAACAAGTTGCCAGGGGGAAGGTAGGAGCTCACAGAAATTTGGCAGGTTTGCAGAAAAGGGCAAGAAAGAACAGAGTCCACAAACTGAGGGATTTGTACAGTGTCTCTCAACCTTGGGGTAAGATAATATTCAGGAAGTTTTGGTACAACAAAGGCCAATTAAAACTCAGCTTTGGGGCAAATACCTAGTCAAGGTAGGGACATCTGAATTAGTCATCACTACTGTCAAAATGATAGTACAGGTTGTCAGTAGAGGTTGAATCAGCAGTGTAATAACCAATAAATCCTCTCATTGGAACAATGGCTTAGGGTAAAGATAATGTGCTTATCTGGGATTTGGGGCTATTTTTTAAACATAGATTTCAAAAGAGAATGTGATAAAATTTGAAAGCCATATGAAACAAATCAATCCCTAGGGGGGAATATCCTTACCAACAATAACTGAAGAAATAGAAAATCTGAATATCCTTACAATCATCAAATAAATTCACTGGGTCACAAAGTGTAGAACATGACTGACTGATTAACACAGACACAGAGAAAACTAGATTCAGAGAAATTCACAGTCAAATTCCATCAAACATTCTTATAAAAAATAATTGTAATCTTACATTAATTCTTCCAAAGCACATTGATTCCCCCCTCCACAATTCATATTTTCGGCTACTATAATACCTAACCCAAACAAAGACAGTACAAGAAAGGAAGCTGATCACTTAGGCTCTACTTAAGAACAAAAGAATATCCTAGGGAAAATATTGTAACCCTGAGCCCCAAAATTTGTAAAATGATAATGTAACATAATCAAGTTAATTTTCTTCTCAGGAATGAAAGTTTGGCCTAAAATTAAATATGATTAACCTAAATATTATTTCGGTAGATTTAAGAAAGGGCTTCCCAAGTAGCTCAAGTGGTCAAGAATCTGCCTGCAATGACAGAAATCTGGGTTTGACCCCAGAAGTTAAAGCGTCTGCCTCCAATGCAGGAGACCAAAGTTTGATTCCTGGGCTGGGAAGATCCCCTGGAGAAGGAAATGGCAACCCACTCCAGTATTCTTGCCTGGAGAATCCCATGGACTGAGGAGCCTGGTGGGCTGCAGTCCACGGGGTCACAAAGAGTCGGACATGACTGAGTGACTACTTACTCAGGAAGATCCAGTGTGGGAGGCTGCAACCGGCACACTAAGCACTGGCGGCTGCCACCAGCGCACTAAGTGTGGCTGACAGGAGCTACCCCACGTCCAAGGTCAGGGACAGAAGCCAGGAGGACCCCATGCCCGAAGGGTGGCAGCCAAGAGGAGTTACCCTGCATCTGAGGTCAGGGGCAGTGGCCGGGAGGAGCAACCCCACGTCCAAGGAGGGGTGGCTGCGTAGGCGCGGGAGGGCCTAGAGGAGCTATCCCATGTTGAAGGTCAGGAAGGGCAGCGGTGAGGAGAGACTGTTCGTCCAAGGTAAGGAGCAGCAGCTGCGCTTTGCTAGACCAGCCATGAAGAGATACCCCACACCCAATGTAAGAGAAACCCAAGTAAGATGGTAGGTGTTGCAAGAGGGCATCAGAGGGCAGATACACTGAAACCATACTCACAGAAAACTAGTCAATCTAATCACACTAGGACCACAGCCTTGTCTAACTCAATGAAACTAAGCCATGCCGGCGGGGCAACCCAAGATGAGCGGGTCATGGTGGAGAGGTCTGACAGAATGTGGTCCACTGGAGAAGGGAATGGCAAACCACTTCAGTATTCTTGCCTTGAGAACCCCATGAACAGTATGAAAAGGCAAAATGATAGGATACTTCGTCTAAGCATACTTCCAATAACGACCAATACCATAATGTGGTTCTCAGGTCACTGGTGATGAGCTGACCATCTAGGGCTTGGCCCAATCAAGACTTGGGCTCACCTCTATTCCCAGGTGGGAAAGAGCCAAGTGACAGTCTTGTGTGGTCCTTGGACTTGTGCTACACTCACTTGGTCAATGTCATGTTCCTGTAATCATCATATCCTGTGGCCTCTGGCCTCCAAAGGGTTCGATTTCTGCTGAAAACACTGTAAAAAGAAATCTCTCTGCTTGTCAAACAACACTTTGTGTGCTTCAGAGGGTGTGAACGCTGAGACTTCCTCTTTTCTGTTCCTTTTCTGAAGTGCAAAGGGCAGCTGATGGGCCAAGAGGCTGGTCGAGATTAATGCCCTCTTGCCAGGCTTCCCACAGATCTCCCAGCACACAGCCTCCTGAAGTACCAAGATGCCCAGGCCAGCCTTTCCTATCAGGAGTCTCACCTGGACAGGAAAAATAGACAGGCTTCCTAAAGGCATTTTATAAAGCAGAAGAGAGCACTTTTTAAAATTCAGATCTTTGAAAAAAGACACTCCCAAACACTGCTGGGAGACGTGTGCTTTGAAGAGCTTTGTTGGCAAGCCATTTGGCAAAAAGCATCACAAGTGCATCTGCCATTCGAAATCCCCATCAAAAATGCAGGTGGGAATTCCACTTCTAGGAACTTACCCAAGGAAACAGTCTACGATATGCCTAACGACTGAGATGCCAGGGAATTCATCACAGCCTATTTAGAACAGGGAAAAAGCTGGAATCAACCTAAATGGAGAATAGCTTCAATAAATAAGTGTGATCATAAGATGACTCCTACCTAGACTGTTACTACTAAAATACTGTAATGTGAAAGAAAAGAGGGGGGAAAAGTGGGGAGAGGAAGGAAGGAAACAAGACAGTAAGTACAATAAAATCTTATTTTTGTAAAAAGGTATAAAGGACACATTTCAAGGGGTAGTATAGAATTATGTGTAAATTTTATTGTCTTCCTTTTACTGTTCAATACATTCTAATTTTTCTGCAGGAAACACACATTCATTCAGTCTTTCAAGAAACATGTATTGAGTAACTACTAGGTATCAAGAGCTATGCTAGGCCAGTACTGAGAGAGAAGATTTCTGTACACCAGAACTTTCTGATCTATTGCTACTTGTACAAGTTTTTAAAATTAATTGTATTATTTAGTACTGTAGAAGACTCTTGAGAGTCTCTTGGACAGCAAGGAGATCAAACCAGTCAGCCCTAAAGGAAACCAACCCTGAATATTCATTCATTGTCAGGACTGGTGCTGAAGCTTGAAGCTCCAATACTTTGGCCACCTGATGCGAAGAGCTGACTCACTGGAAAAGACCCTGATGCTGGGAAAGATTGAGGGCAAGAGGAGAAGGGGACAACAGAGGATGAGATGGCTGGATGGCATCACTAACTCAATGGACTTAAGTTTGAGCAAATTCTGGGACACAGTGAAGGACAGGGAAGCCTGGCATGCTGCAATTCATGGCATCTCAGAGTTGGACATGATTTAGCAATGAACAACAATAGTAGTAATCATACTACTCAGGTAATTTTCAGCCTAGAGTCCAGGAGTGATTATATCAGAGGCTCTCCAAATAATTCCCTGGTAGCTCAGCTAGTAAAGAATCTGCCTGCAATGCAGGTGACCCTGGTTCAATTCCAGAGTCAGGAAAATTCACTAAAGAAGGGATAAGCTATCCACTCTAGTATTCTTGGGTTTCCCATAGTGGCTCAGCTGGTAAAGAATCTGCTTGCAATGCAAGAGACCTGGGTTCTATCCTAGGTTGTGAAGATCCTCTGGAGAAGGGAACGACCACCCACTCCAGTATTCTGGTCTGGAGAATTTCATGGACGATACAGTCCATGGGGTCACAAAGAGTCAGACACGATTGAGTGATTTGCACTTTCACTTTCTTTGTACAAACAAACCTCCACGCTTGGCTGAAATCCATGGCCCTCCTATCACTTTCTCCCACATCCTTCTCCTGCTTGTCATGACAAAGCAAGCAAAAGCTTTGGAAGGGCAGTAGAGAAATCCAGACCTGCCTTTGGAGAAGGCTGCATTTTTGGTAAGTATCTGAAGGCATGACTGATTTGTGTGGGAAGCCGGATACCTGTGGTGAGAGATGGAGCAATGGGATAAACAGCAGGATGGCTGTGACACCAGCCTTGCTGAGGCATCTAGGTGGCTTTCCCAAAGTCAGTAATGTCTCTGTGCCACACTGTCCTTGTGGGAATGTTTGCCCTGCCTGTAGGTCTAATCGGATTAAAAAAGGAAAACATATCTGCCCTGTCTACCTTCGTGGGGAGTTGCCCCAGGATGGCCCAACCTGTGACCACAGCAGGAGTGGACACCACCCTCACATAGGTCTAATCAGACTTCCGTCCTGGGATTATATTTTATTTTTAAAAACATTTTATTTTATATTGGAGTAGAATTGATCAGTAATGTTGTGTTAGTTTCAGGTGTACAACAAAGGGATTCAGTTATACATACACATGGCTCTATTCTTTTTCAAATTCCTTTCCTTTAGATTGTTACAGAATATTGAGCCCAGTTCCCTGTGCTACACAGTAGGTCCTTGTTGGTTATCTATTTTAAATATAGCAGTGTGCACACGTCGATCCTAAACCTCTCCTGGGATTTTAGAATAAGTACCAGGAGGTTCAGGCTCAGTCCGAATTGATTTTTTGAAAGGAAGAAATGAAAAGCCTCAGTCTCTGGGCTTGGCCATCTTTAAGAAAGCAAGTTGGACTATAGAGGAACAGAGCAGCTTGTGGCGCAGAGCTGAGAGACTTTCTTGACTGATTTCCAGTTGCCGAACCCTGGCCTGGCCTGAGACCGACCTTTCCTTCTATCTTCAGGTCTGAGGAAATGCCCTCATCTTTTATTATAAGTTCCCCAGTTTTGCTCACAGCTAGCTTAAATGTCTCAGCCTCTCAAAACTAAAGGGTTCTAACTAATAAATACCCTTGCTCACAAAGCTGGTATGAAAATAAAATAGACTCATTTTACACAAAACATTTGAAAACTCCTTTAAAAAAAAAAACAGACTTAAATTTGTAGTTAGGGCAGGATCACAGGCTCTGTTTTTTTAGTCCCAAATTAAAAAAAAAAAAACTCTGCTGATTTCAACCCTATCCTTGCCACAAGTTTAAAAGTACATGTTGCATCCAATTTCTGGGTTTCGGGTGAGGGAAAGGCTGTAGGGAATGTGTCTGTGACTGAAGGCAACATGATCCTTGAATTCTACATTACAATCAATAACCCTGACTACTCTACCAACAAACTCCCAACTTTAGCAATTTGCAAAATAAAACGATTCCGCCCACTTCCTGTCCAAGCCCAAGGGTGTTGGCAAGGAAGCTCTGCTTAAACCCGTTATCTGGGAACCTAAGTTTCTTCTACTTTTCTGCTTTTGCCACTTGGCATGCCTTCCTTCCAGGGTCACAGAGTTCTCCATGGGTCCTCTGTACCCAGCCAGCAGATAACGGAAGAGCAAGTGAGAACACAGAGATCTCCTGGGACGTTTTTAAGGAGCCAAGCCTGAAGATGGAAGACTTTATTTCTGCTCATAATCCATTATTCAGAGTTCAGTCACGTGGCCCCGCTTAACTATGATAGAGGTTGGGAAAATGTAGGCCAGCTACAATTCCACAAGGAAAACGAAATGCTGTGAGCATCACAGTCCCTGACTCCATCGTTTAGCCCTTTTCCCCTGATTCCTGTTAGCAGTTGTCTCTGGCCTGCTGTCATGCAACCAACAATACAGGGACTGACAAACAACCAGCCTGTGGGTTATATCCCACCTACGGCCTGCTTTTGTAAATAAAGTTTTATTGGAACACAGCCATGCCCATTTGTTCATTTCTTGTCTTTGGCTGTATTCCTGTGATAATGGCAGTGTTGAATAATTTTGATGAAGACCACAAAGACCACAAAGGCTGAAACATTTACTCTCTGGACCTTTACAGAAAAATTTGACAACTTCTGCAAAAAAATACATAAGCTTTCCAAATTCCAAAAGTATGCTGATCCCTCTGAGCATGAAATTAAAAGACGCTTATTCCTTGGAAGAAAAGTTATGGCCAACCTAGCCTACTGATAGCATATTGAAAAGCAGAGACATATTTTGCCAACTAAGGTCCCTCTAGTCAAGGCTATGGTTTTTCCAGTGGTCATGTATGGATGTGAGAGTTGAACTGTGAAGAAGGCTGAGCGCCAAAGAATTGATGCTTCTGAACTGTGGTGTTGGAGAAGACTCTTGAGAGTCCCTTGGACTGCAAGGAGATCCAACCTGTCCATTCTGAAAGAGATCAACCCTGGGATTTCTTTGGAAGGAATGATGCTAAAGCTGAAACTCTAGTACTTTGGCCACCTCATGCGAAGAGTTGACTCATTGGAAAAGACTTAGGAGATCCAACCTGTCCATCCTAAAGGAGATCAGCCCTGGGTGTTCTTTGGAAGGACTGATGCTGAAGCTGAAACTCCAGTACTTTGGCCACCTCATGCAAAGAGTTGACTCATTGGAAAAGACTCTGATGCTGGGAGGGATTGGGGGCAGGAGGAGAAAGGAACGACAGAGGATGAGATGGCAGGATGGTGTCACTGACTCGATGAACGTGAGTCTGAGTGAACTCTGGGAGTTGGTGATGGACAGGGAGGCCTGGCGTGCTGTGATTCATGGGGTCACAAAGAGTCGGACACAACTGAGCGGCTGAACTGAACTCAGGAAGATCCCCTGGAAAAGGGCATGGCTACCCACTCCAGTATTCTTACCTGGAGCATCCCACGGACATAAGAGCCTGGCAGGCTACGGTCCATGGAGTCACAAAGAATCAGACATGACTAAGCAGCTTATATTTTTCACTTTCAGATATAAGAATTTAATAAAAATCAATTATTTTTGAAAACTTTAAGAAAGTAGAAGCAGTCTCTAACTTATTTAAAGGTATCTAAAAATAACCAGTAGCCAACCATACTTAAAGCAGTGGTTTCAGGACAAATACTGGAGCTTTCCTGGTGGTCCAGTGGTTCAGATGCCACACTTCCAGTGCACAGGGCATGGGTTCAATCCCTGCTCAGGAAACTAAGATTCCACATGCCATGTGGTATGGTCAAAAAAACTTTTTCTAATTTTAAAGAAAGAACATATACTGTAAGATTTCACTTACATGTGAACTCTAAAAGCTAATAAACATAACAAAACAGGAAGAGACTCATAGATACAGAGAAGAGATGTGGTCACCAGAGCAGGGATAGTATGGGGATGGACAAAACAGGTGGATTAAGATGTACAAACTTCCAGTTATAGATTAAATAAGTCATGGGGATATAATGCACAACACAGGGAATATGGTTAATAATATTATAACTTTGTATAGTAATAGATGGTAACTAAACTTATTATGGTGATCATTTTGTAATGTAAAAGGACAACAAATCTCTATGCTGTACACCTGAAACTAATACAATATTGTAAGTCAATTACACATTAATAAAAACAAATATATAGATAAAGATAAAATTTTTAAATGTACTGCTTTCAGCATTTCACTCTTAGTCACTGGCTGGCCCAAGACACAGATGCCTATTTACCATAACTTCCATTTAACATTGTACTAGAGATCTTAGACTATAGGTAAGGTAAGAAAAATATTTTTTAAAGGATTTGAAAGCAATAAATAGGCCAATATCTGCATATTATATGACTGTCCACATATAAATTCAAAAACAGCTTAAATCAGACAAAATCCCCATGAAAATGTCAATCACATTGCTCTGCACCCTCAACAACCAGTCAGAAATCATAATTTTTAATAGATACATTTTAATATACTTTAAAAAAATACATTTAGCTAGGGGAAAAACAACAAAAGATACACATCTTTTTATAGAAAAAATGTAAAACTTTATTGCAAGAGTGTGAATGATCTAAAGAAATGGAGAGACATGCCCTATTCCTAGTGAGAAAGATTTAATATCATACTGAAGATAATTCTTATCAAAATGACCTTTAGAATCACGTATACGCTTTACAGATTTCCAAAATATTGTTCAGAGAAACATACAAAAGGAAAAGAACTAGGAAGAGAATACTTACCACAAATTTTTGAGTTTCTATGTTTGGGTGGGGCTGAGAAGATAATTAAATTGGGAAGGTATTTTTCCCAAGGTATTGGAGACTTCTTAGGGTTTAGTAATGTTCTGTTCCTTAATCTGGGCCATAGATCTGCAGGTATTTCTTATTTTTCATTAAAAGGTACATTTGTGTTTATGCACTTTGACTAAACGTTCCAGAATTCAAAAAAAACAAGAATGTTTGCTCAAATTGTCCACTAGCCTATATAGTTCTCTTAAAACTTCCTGGTAATGTTAACCCATTAAACTATGTAAGTATTGAGATTTAGTTGGCTCTAAATCCTGTTCTTCATACCTTTTCCCTTATCTAGTACAGGACCTGGGATGGAAAAATAGCTCCACAAATTATTTTAAATGAGTGAACAAAGCCTCATTAACTCTATGTAGTGGCATGCATCCATCCCAAAGTCAATTATTCTAATCCTATGAACTATGCTTTGTGTTCACATGTCTCTAAGCCTTGCTGGTGTTCCTATAGTTTCCTGCCCACTGTCTACTGGATTTCCTCTGCTGAAATGCTTGACTCACTTCCTCATATAAGTTTAATGAAGTTGTCAGCAAAGCCCTTTTTCATCAGACAGCCTAACTTGTGTTTCACTTAAGGTCTTATTAGCATACCTAATTCTACTTCCTGAAACAGTTAATTAACCTTCTAAATTTGTGCATATGGCCTGGCATCACATTTAGTTTGGGGAACCCAAACCATTTCCTGGGACTTGAGTAGTATGGCAAGAACACCTGGGGCTTTCCAGGGAGTTCACGAAGAATGAATTGAGGCGGTAGTTGGAGCAATGTAAATTGGGCTTAGCTTTCAGCAGCAAGGCAACCCACTCCAGTATTCTTGCCTGGAGAATCCCATGGACAGAGGAGCCTGGAGGGCTATAGTCCACGGGTCGCAAAGAGTTGGACACGACTATGCTACTAACACACTCAACAGCAACAGTGATTGGAGCTCATCTGCTCCAGCCTGTGGCAGCAAACTCCCGAGTCCACCCTGACTGTGTTTCGGGGTTTAGTCCCCACAAAAAGCTTCCACAACACAGATTATTTCTCCCCAGAAGATTACTACATTCTTAAAAAGAGGCTGATGGTTCCCTCCATACCTCTTAGGGGCTCATGCTCATTAGTGACTCAGACATGGGGTTTCTTCTGTGACTTTGACAGAATAACACCAAACAACTTGAGGCAGTTGGTTTCATGCCATTTTGGGAGAAACTGGGGGCCTGGGGAAGATGAAGCAGAGCTAAAATATGTCCAGACTGGCCCACTCTCAGGCAGCCAGAGAGATCCCCTGACTCTATCAGAATCTCCTCCTGCTGCTGCTTACCCCTCCCTTCCCTTCAGGGTTACGAACTACCAGTGTAGACTGAGTTCCTGCAATACACCCAAAGCTCCCCATGGAAGTGGTGTGGGTTAAACTCTAAATGAGATTCTAGCTAATTCCATACATAAATATAGCACATTCAGAGTAGGAAAATAACAGAATTCTAGTTCTTGGGTCTCAATTGCTTCCCAAGGTACTTTATGCCCAGAATCATGAATCTGAGGCTACTTCCCACCTCTAACAGCATGTGCTCCCAAAAGCACCAGCAGTTTTCAGCCCTAGGGATGGAATGCAGTGATACCATTTTATCTGGCAACACAAGCTGCCTCCTGGACCTAGAAGATGCATAACTTTGAGTATGTCATGCAAACATCTTCACTCTCCCTTTTCTCATCTGTAAACTGAGGATCACACACTACCCTGCCCCCTTTTTGGGTTGTTGATAGGGCAAAGGTTACTATGTATATTAGGTGGTTTGAGAAGAGTGTATACCCAGTAAACTGTAGCTACCTGACTTAATGGACTTCCTCAGTGGCTCAAAGAGTAAAGAATCAGCCTGCAATGCAGGAGACCCAGGTTTGATCCCTGGGTCAGGAAAATCCCTTGGAGAAGGAAATGGCTACTCACTCAAGTATTCTTGCCTGGAAAATCCTATGGACAGAGGAGCCTAGCAGGCTACAATCCATGGGGTTGCAAAGAATCAGACACGGCTCAGCAACTAACACACACACACATACACATCTGACTTAATACTATTATTATTGTTCCATCTCCCTCTCATATCGCAGAGATACTCTCTCCCTTCCTTCCCGGAAATGCTCCATGAGACTAAAGCATTGACTCTGAGTCAATTGTCCTGGATTCTAGGACTTCTCTTGTGGTTCAGCGGCTAAGACTGCCCTCCCAGTGCAGGGGTTCTGAGTTTGTTCTCTGGTTAGGGAACTAGATCCCACATGCCACAGGTAAGACTTGGCATACCCAAATTTAAAAAAAATTTTTAATGTTCTGGGTTCCAATCACAATTATGCTGATTGACAGAGGTACAACCTTCAGCAAGACACTTACCTTCTCAAAACCCACTGGAATAATCACACCTCAAAAACTTCTTACCAAATAATTTCTGGAAATCAGTCAGTTCAATTCTCAGTAAACAATACTCTTTTACTGCCTCAGTTTCTCAAGTAAAATTGCTAGTATCCCAATGCAGATTATCTTAATTTATTAAAAAAATTATTAACATATTTAAACTTTAGAATCAGTTATTTGTAAATCAGGAAAATTTTCTCATTTGTGGGAATACTGGAAAGATATTTTTCAATAGGAGGTCTCCCTGCATCTTTGGAGCCTCACTCCACACCCACATGCTTTAAAGAACAGCTTAAGAACTGCACCCGACTTCTAAGAGGAGCCTGATGCCCGCTCTGAACCAAAAAACATTCACGTTCCTATTCTTAAAAGTGTAGGACAGCATGGGGTGATGAAGCAATTATTTCCTTGATGCAATGCTCTTTTCTTTTTTGGTGGGTGTTCCCTCTTCTCTTAATTTGGCATTTAACATCTCTAATTAAAGATACTTCTGTTACCTAGAACTACTATAACATGCGTATCTACCCCGGGGACACATACGGCTATTTCCAGGGCTCGCTTTGTCTGTTGCCCTCTGCTTAATGGGAAACGGGGTATGGGAGGGTATCTTTGAGGCTATGTGTGGGCAGACTGATCTGGCTGAGAACTAGTGACTCTTATAGCACTTTTCCTTCATAGTAAAATTCCTTAATAGTTGTCATAAACTAATTTAGGGATTTCTCTTTTTACTGACCTTACTACCCATTACCATTCCCAACATACACACACACACACACACACACACACACACACACACACACACACTGGTTATTACCTCTGTGATGCTGGATTTGGCCACCACAACATATCCAGCACCAAGCACTGCACTGTACACCTATTATGAACTTATTAAGTATCTGTTGAATGAATGAGCAAATTTAAAGTTTCCTGTGGAAGAAGATGCTTTATGTACCTCTCTGTTTTGGAATAAATTTTATTTTAGGGTTAGGATTTTAGGGGTCAATAGTTCAGAGTCATTGAGGTGAAGGGGAAGTCATCAGCCAGCCTTATTTCTGATGTAACTGGACTGGAGCATATGGTGTGGATGTGTAACTACATGGACTTTCTAAGGCTCCAGAATGAAGAGACTTACCAGAGACTCACTCACTCCTCACCCCCAGCTGAACAATTAGAGGCCTTCCTGAATGGATCAGGCCATGTGGACTATGGCAGAAATCAGATTGTTTAGTTCAGTTCAGCCACTCAGTCATGTCCAACTGTTTGCAACCCCATGAATCACAGCATGCCAGGCCTCCCTGTTCATCACCAATACCCGAAGTTCACCCAAATCCATGTCCCTCGAGTTGGTGATGCCATACAGACATCTCATCCTCTGTCGCCCCCTTCTCTTCCTACCCCCAATCCCTCCCAGCATCAGGGTCTTTTCCAGTGAGTCAACTCTTCACATGAGGTGGCCAAAGTATTGGAGTTTCAGCTTCAGCATCAGTCCTTCCAAAGAACACCCAGGACTGATTTCCTTTAGGATGGACAGGTTGGATCTCCTTGCAGTCCAAGGGACTCTCAAGAGTCTTCTCCAGCACCACAGCTCAAAAGCATCCATTCTTCGGCACTCAGCTTTCTTCATAATCCAGCTCTCACATTCATACATGACCACTGGAAAAACCATAGCCTTGACTAGATGGACCTCGGTTGGCAAAGTAATATCTCTACTTTTCAATATGCTGTCTAGGTTGGTCATAACTTTTCTTCCAAGGAGTAAGTGTCTTTTAATTTCATGGCTGCAGTCACCATCTGCAGTGATTTTGAAGCCCTCCAAAAATAAAGTCTGACACTGTTTCCACTGTTTCCCCATCTATTTCCCATGAAGTGATGGGACCGGATGCCATGATCTTCGTTTTCTGAATGTTGAGCTTTAAGTCAACTTTTTCACTCTCCACTTTCACTTTCATCAAGAGGCTTTTTAGTTCCTCTTCACTTTGTGCCATAAGGGTGGTGTCATCTGCAAATCTGAGGTGACTGATATTTCTCCCGGCAATCTTGATTCCAGCTTATGCTTCTTCCAGCCCAGCGTTTCTCATGATGTACTCTGCATAGAAGTTAAATAAGCAGGGTGACAATATACAGCTTTGATGCACTCCTTTTCCTATTTGGAACCAGTCTGTTATTCCATGTCCAGTTCTAACTGTTGCTTCTGGACCTGCATATAGGTTTCTCAAGAGGCAGGTCAGGTGGTCTGGTATTCCCATCTCTTTCAGAATTTTCCACAGTTTATTGTGGTCCACACAGTCAAAGGCTTTGGCATAGTCAATAAAGCAGAAATAGATGTTTTTTTGGAAATTTCTTGCTTTTTCGAAGATCCAGCTGAAAAAGCTGGATGGCAATTTGATCTCTAAGTCTATTCTATGGATGAGCAACTGTGGGGCCCTACATGGGAAACCTTAAAAAGAAAGAGGCTAGCTTTGTGGTAGGAAACTAAGATGGCGCCTGGCGGAAGAGATGGGGGCGTGGTCTATGTTGTTTGTCAAAGTTTTTGATTGGCTCTCTTGATTTCCGTGCACATGGACAGCGCATGATCACCATAGACTCCTGTTATAATGAAGGCACATGACGATTTGACCTTTAACATGATTGGTGCAACTATGGAAAGTCCCTCCTAAAACCCCCCTACTTGCCTATATAAGCTGGGATCTTGGGGTAATAAAGCGGAACTGCTCAGACAGAACCCCTGTCATGTCTGATTGTCTCTCGCTCGCTAGGGGGGCTGGGCTGGTGACAGCAAGCTCACCTCTCCTTGGGACCCCTCGGCTTTGCTGAGGGAAGTTCCACTGCTTCCTTCTTTCTGTGGAGCGCTCCCCCGCAAGCAACTCCAAAATAGTGAAAGTGGAGGAAGGCTGGCTGGGTCCAATATGTTCGGTTCCTTCTGAAGACAATCAAATATGTTACTTCCTCCCATTCCCCACACGTGGGGTAGAATGAGCTGAGCCATGGATTAAGTACAAGGCCAGATACATCATTTCATCCTGGAAAGACCCATCTCTACCAGATCAGCAATCAACCAAGAATCTGGTGAACCACAGGCTGGGTCATGATGC
Organism: Madoqua kirkii; assembly: GCA_006408675.1. NCBI lineage: Eukaryota > Metazoa > Chordata > Mammalia > Artiodactyla > Bovidae > Madoqua > Madoqua kirkii. The sequence goes on from SJYC01131675.1 coordinate 15,080, forward strand.
TTATCTTAAAAAGGGCCAGCCCTTTTTAGTGTGACAGCTCACTGTCACACTACAGTGTGACAAGTGACCAAGAGAGGGCCCTCCACACCTGGCCCGAGCTGCCGCAGCCATCAAAAAACAACGAAAATGAGGTTTTCATGTTGTGAACTGGGCTGATACCATTTATGGTGCCATCGGAGACAGAAAGGCACACATACAGAGCAAGTGAGCTTCCAGGCCCCTGTCTAGCCAGCTTGGGAAGTGTCCCCAGGTTCCCAAGTAAATGTCAATGGAGCCACTCACTGGATCAAGTGAAACAGTGGCCACGGTCTGAAGGTCAAGTTTGTCTAGACCTGAAACCCTTATCCCAGGTCCTGAAGAGTGAGGAAGGAGTAGGCAGGTCCTACATACTCTATAGCAGTCAACCCTCAGCCTCCTTCTCATTCCCCTCCTTCCTTCTGGCACCTCATCTCCTGCCCAAAGTTCCCAGTCTTCTTGCACTTTCAGCTTCCCAGAGGCCACCTGGATCTCTTCTCTCTGGAGTGTCCCTCCAAAATCACAAAATTAAGTCTCTACTTTTCCCATCATTATTCCTGACCCGAAACTCAAGCTCCCTCAAGGAAGCTAAACTAGATATCAGGAAGAAAACATATCACTGAGTTAATTCACACAAAGGCTCTCCTTTTCTTGTCCAATACACAACAGTAGAATTACATGAGCAGGTATGTCCTCTCTGAATGTAATTTCTGGCGTGTTGCTGCAAATTACAATCCCATGGAACACTAGCCTTGGGCTGAAGCTGACAGTGAAGACAGCACAATAGGAGAAAGGAATCTGTGGCCTCGATGGCATAACTGAGTTGATGATTGTAACATGCCTGGAGCCTACTGTTTTCTTCCTATGGATTTCTTGTCATGTAATACAGTAATTTCTTCTTATAATATTACTCATGGATCTGATGGTAAAAGTAAAGTCTGGTGCTATAAAGAACAATATTGCATAGGAACCTGGAATGTTAGGTCCATGAATCAAGGTAAGTTGGATGTGATCACACAGGAGATAGCAAGAGTAAACATCAAAATTTTAGGAATCAGTGAACTAAAATGGATGGGAATGGGTGAATGTAACTCAGATGACCATTATAACTACCACTGTGGGCAAGAAACCCTTAGAAGAAATGGAGTAGCCCTCATAGTCAACCAAAGATTCTGAAATGCAGTACTTGGGTGCAATCCAAAAAATGATAGAATGATCTTGGTTTCTTTCCAAGGCAAACCATTCAGTATCGCAGTAATCCAAATCTATGTCCCAAAAACTAATGCCAAAGAAGCTGAAGTTGAATGGTTCTATGAAGAGCTACAAGACCTTCTAGTACTAACACCAAAAAAAGATGTCCTTTTCATCATAGGGGACTGGAATGCAAAAGTAGGAAGTCAACAGATACCTGGAGTAACAGGTAAGTTTGGCCTTGGAGTAAAAAATGAAGCAAGACAAAGGTTAACAGTTCTACTGAGAGAATTCACTGGTCATAGCAAACACTCTCTTCCAACAACACAAGAGACAACTCTATACATGGACATCACTAGATGGTCAACACTGAAATCAGATTGATTACATTCTTTGCAGCCAAAGATGGAAAAGCTCTATACAATCAGCAAAAATAAGACTGTGGCTCAGATCATGATTTTGTAAGTCTGCAAAATTCAGGCTTACATTGAAGAAAGTAGGGAAAACCACTAGGTCATTCAGGTATGACCTAAATCAAATCCCTTATGGTTATACACTTTGGAAGTGACAAATAGATTCAAAAATAATTCAACAAATAGTTCTTCAGAGTGCCTGAAGAATAATGGGTGGAGGTTCATAACAGTGTATAGGAGGCAGTGACCAAAAAACATCCCACAGAAAAAGAAATACAAGAAGGAAAAATGATTGTCTGAGGAGGCCTTACAAATAACGGAGAAAACAGAAGCTAAAGGCAAAGGAGAAAAGGAAAGATACATGCATTTTAATGCAGAGTTCCAACAAATAGCAAGAAGAGATAAGATAGGCCCCCTAAGTGATCAATGCAAAGATAGAGGAAAACAATAGAATGGGAAAGACTAGAGATCTATTCAAGAATATTAGAGTGCTGCAAGGAGGTCCAACCAGTCCATCCAAAAGGAGATCAGTCCTGGATGTTCATTGGAAGGACTGATGCTAAAGCTGAAACTCCAATACTTCGGTCACCTCATGCAAAGAGTTGACTCATTGGAAAAGACCCTGATGCTGAGAGGGAGTGGGGGCAGGAGGAAAAAGGGATGACAGAGGATGAGATGGCTGGATGGCATCACTGACTCAATGGACATGGGTTTGAGTGAACTCCGGGAGTTGGTGATGGACAGGAAGGCCTGGCATGCTGTGATTCATGGGGTCGCAAAGAGTCAGACATGACTGAGCGACTGAACGGAACTGAAGGAAAGGGAACATTCCATGCAAAGATGGGCACAATAAAGGACAGAAACTGTATGGACCTAAAAGGAGCAGAAGATATTAAGAAGAGGTGGCAAGAACTATTCAAAAAAGGTCTTGATTACCCAGTTAACCACAATGGTGTGATCACTCACCTAGAGCCAGACATGTAGGGATGTGAAGTCATGTGCGCCTTAGGAAGCATTTGTTATGGACAAAGTAAGTGGAAGTGATGGAATTCCAGTTTTGCTATTTCAAATCCTAAATGCTGTGAAGGTGCTGCACTCCATATGCCAGCAAATTTGGAAAATTCAACAGGGTTGGACAGGTCAATTTTTATTCCAACCCCAAAGAAGGGCAATGCCAAAGAATGTTCAAACTATAACACAACTGCATTCATTTCACATGCTGGCAAGATTATGTTTAAATCCTTCAAGCTAGACTTCAGCAGTATGTGAACAGAGAACTTCCAGACATACATGCTAGATTTAGAAAAGGCAGAGGAACCAGAGGTTGAAATGCCAACATCTGTTGAATCATACAAAAAGAAAGAGAGTTCCAGAAAAACATCTACTTCTGCTTCACTGACTACACTAAAGCCTTTGACTGTGTGGACCACAACAAACTAGAAAATTCTTAAAGAGATGGGAATACCAGACCACCTTACCTGCCACCTAAGAAACCTGTATGCAGGTCAAGAAGCAACAGTTAGAACTGCATGTGGAACAATGGACTGGTTCCAAATTGGGAAAGGAGTACATCAAGGCTGTATATTGCCACACTGCTTATTTAACTTATATGCAGAGTACATCATGTGAAATGCCAGGCTGGATGAAGCACAAGCTAGAATCAAGACTTCCAGGAGAAATATCAATAACCTCAGATATGCAGATGACACCACCCTAATGGCAGGAAACAAAGAACTAAAGAGCCTCTTGATGAAATTGAAAGAGGAGAGTTAAAAAGCTGGCTTAAAACTCAACATTCAGAAAGCTAAGATCATGGCATCTGGTCCCATCACTTCATGGCAAATAGACGGGGAAACAATGGAAACAGTGACTGACAGATTTTATTTTCTTGGACTCCAAAATCACTGCAGATGGTGACTGCATCCATGAAATTACAAGACAGCTGCTCCTTGGAAGAAAAGCTATGACCAACCTAGACAGCGTATTAAAAAGCAGAGACATTAATTAAGCACAAAGTCTGTCTAGTCAAAGCTATGGTTTTTCCAGTAGTCATGTATGGATATGAGAGCTGGACTACAAAGAAAGCTGAGGGCCGAAGAATGGATGCTTTTGAACTGTGGTGCTGGAGAAGACTCTTGAGAGTCCCTTGGTTTGCAAGGAGATCAAACCAGTCAATCCTAAAGGAAATCAACACTAAATATTCATTGGAAGGACTGATGTGAAGTTGAAGCTCCAATACTTTGGCCGCATGGTAGAAAGAACTGACTCATTGAAAAAGACACTGATGCTGAGAAAGATTGAGGGCAGGAGGAGAAGTGGGTGACAGAAGATGAGATGGTTGGATGGCATCACCAAGTCAATGGACATGAGTTTGAGCAAACACTGATAAATAGTGAAGGACAGGGAAGCCTGGCATCTTGTAGTCCATGTGGTCACAAAGAAAAACATATTACTCATTACAAAATTCTCCCAGGATTAGGGGAAGTGTATAAATTGAGCAAACATAATATTAGATTCTGACTTCATTTAAAATTTCAATATTTTATTCATTGTGGGTTTTATAGGGAGAGGGTGAGATAAACGGGGAGGGTAGCAAGGATGCATATACAATAACATATGTAAATAGATAGCCAATGGGAATTTGCAGTATGACTCCAGGAACTCAAACTGGGGCTCTGTAAAAACCTAGAAGGATGGGATTAGGTGGTAGCTGGGAGGGAGATTCAGGAGGGAGGGGGACATATGTACACCTATGATTAATTCATGTTGATGTATGACAGAAATAAAACCAATATGTAAACCAATCACCAATGAATTAAAAATAAATTAAAAATAGTTGAAATGAAAAAGACAAAATAAATACATTGCATTTGAATGATATTAATCTTTGTTACTGATTTTATTATTTCTTTTGATGCCCTTTCCCAAATCTACACCCAAGGCCAGTCCCTCAGTTACTTCACCCCAGACATAGTCCTGCTATTTCTTTAAGATTTTTTTTGAAATGGATTATTTTTTTTAAGTCTTTACTGAATTTGTTACAGTATTGCTTCTGGTTTATGTGTCGGTTTTTTGACCACAATGCATATGGGATCTTAGCTCCCTAAACAGGGATCAAACCTTCATCACTTGCATGGAAGGCAAAGTCTTAACCAGTGAACCTCCAGGGAAGTCCCAGCCTTGCTGCTTTTGGTTGCAATTTTGTTATAGCAAAAAATCATTCTCATATTGAATAAAAGGGAGGGAGAACTGCATAAAAGAAGGGAAATTGGCTATGGATATTAGGTAAATACTAGTGGAATTCTAACTTCAGTTAGGCCTGGGAAATGCCTACATGCTAACTCTGTATTTCTGGAAGGAGAGAGAACATACAGGGAGGTGAGAGTCACAGCTTTGCAACCAATACTGCTCATGGCTTAGTCTTGCAGGATGTCTCCAAAAAGGTGGTATGAAACCACTGTGTCTTAGAACTCCTTGGAGGAGGATGGGCAAGCCATCTAAAGGCTGACTTTCCCCTTCCTCTCTTCTCTTGGTAGAAATCCACCTGCTGGAGCTTTGACTCCCTCACACTCCCTGTGAGGAGTGTGTCCTGCCAGGCAGCCCCTGGAGAAGTCCAAGCCCCCTCCCACGTCCCATCTAATCAGGGCGCAGGTATGATGGGCTTTCCTCAGTCAGTGCCAAGCAAGAACACCTTCATTTACGGCCTCAGTGGCCACGGCGCTATGACCGTGAGAGCAGAGAGAGCCATCGCCAGGGTCACTCTGGCCAGGAAAACAGGGTCGGTGGCCAGATCCAAGCTAGGCCAGGGAGACCTGGCATGGCACAGAAGCTGGCTCTGGTACAGATCTCCATGTCCCATTTTACACAACTTCCAGGGCATTAAAGGCTTAACTATTCTCCAAAGAATAATCAACTATAAAATCACTAGATGAAAATAAAAGAGCATAGCTATGCTATTTGGGAGTAGCAAAGGCTTTCTTAAGATGCAAAAAAGCAGAATCATAATAAAAAGCATTTTCAATTTAATTGTACTAATAATTAAGCTTTGCCCCCTGGGGGATGCTTGGTAATACACTTTCACCTGCTCAAACTTGGGAAGTGAGGTGGGATAATACTGGCATCTAAATGCACTGAGGCCAGGGCTGCTGCTAAACATCCTACAATGTACAAGACAGACTTCACAGTGGAGGCTTATCCAGCCCAATCTGTCAATACTGCCAAGGTTGAATAACCCAACCATAAACAATGTCAACAGACAAGTTAGAGAGAGAGAAAAGCTGTTTGGTATATATATCCCCAATAAAAGATTAGAGTCTATTATGGAGAGAGACTTACAAATCAGTAAGAAAAAGATTCCTCATTGTTTTGATTGGTAAAATTTAAAAAAAATCTAATGGTGTCAGTGGTAATGATAATTTAGGAAATAAAGACTCTCATATACAGCTGGCAATCATGTAAATAGGTACAGCTCCTCAGAAGAGAAAGCTATTTGACAGAGTTTTTTTAGATTTGAAATGGTCAGGTGTGCATTTGTAGGTCTGTTCCTGGGAATACAGGTGTAAGCTCCTCCAGGCATCTTCCTGACCATGGGATTTGGAGCTATCTCTGACCTAACTTCAACCATGAAGACAGAGAAAACAGAAGGAAGGCTTGCTATTGGCTATGTGGACAAAGCCACCTTGCTACCTGAAGTGCTCACCTTGCAACTATCATGTGAGAGAACATACATGTCTGGTTTTCTTTAATCAGCTATATTTGGGGTCCTCTTTGCTGAAGTAGCTTGCTTTGATCCCACTAATACAGTTGACCCTTAACCAACATAGGGGTTAAATATGCCCACTCCCTCTGCAGGACCTCACAACCATGGTCAAACATCCAGAGATGTATGTACATATTTACAGATTCTTTGCCACATATTTAGTGGAAAAAAAAATCCACATATGAGTAGACCTGCACAGTTTAAACCCAGATTGTTCAAGAGTCAACTGTACACTGTGGGTATGAGCAGTGTGTGTAAAAACACAGAGAAAGATCTAGAAGACTACACACAAAGCTCACAGTAGTTTCCTCCTAGCTGGGGGATGGGTTTGGGATGAGTGGTCAAAGATTCTGCAATGTTTTTCTTTTAAGTAAGAGAAGGTATTCACATATTATGCATGTTTTAAAATATCTTTTAAAAACAATTGACCAAAAAAACCTCACAAAGATCATGTTTCCCAAACCTATTCAACAAATGGTAATTACTATCGGTAAGAGGCAGGTGCAAGGTTACTGAAAGCATATGCCTTGCTCTCAGGAGACCCACATCCGCAGGCACGTTCCAAAGTCGGCTGCCAGACCTTAGTCAAGTTGCTTCATCTCTGAGGCTAAGTTTCTTCAGACATGACATACGCACAGTAATGCTCCCCTCACATGGCTGTTATGAGAATAAAGGAGAGAAAGTATGTAAAATTCCTAGAATGAGGCCTGTCATTTGAAAAGCATTCAATAACTGGAAGCAATAATTATTACTATCATTATTACTAGAGTATGTGTGAAAGCCAAAGAAAAGCTCTCTATTTTACTAGAAACATGTTTGTGAAAATAAAAATGAAAGGGTTATATAGCTGGCAAAGAAGGAAAGTAAAAAAATTTGCTTTCATTTCACATGCATGTATTAAGCACTTATTTTGTGCTAGATAAGCAAGACCTAGTCTCCTGCCACTAAGAAGCTCAGAATCCAGTTGTGGAGACAAGTGAAACTGAACCTGTAGGTACTATGTAGAACCTTTAATCTGTGTAACAAGAGAAACTGGCCATGCCTTCTACAGTTCATTGGAGAGATTGGAACAGAGACAGCTTTCAAAGGGAAGATGACAGAAAACATGAATAGAAATATGAATAAAAGACAGAAAAAGTCAGGATAAGGGCAGTATGGCCAAGTGGAAGCCATACGCAATGAGATGAAAAGGGGCACCATCAATGTTTGCCAGAATCCAGACATGGAAGAAGTCACAGGGCTGAGAGAGGAGACTCTAGAGGCATCAGAGGCCCAAACAAACAGGAAGGTCTTGAATGCCATCTTTAAGACCTGGCAGCCAGGTGGAGGGCGGGTTTGAAGGGAGTGAAGCTGGGAAGTAGGGGGAAAAGGAGGGAGATATAACTGAAGTTAGAGCAACAAACACAGTAAGAGCAAAAGGGACCCAGAAGAGAGGCTACACAGAAGGCAAAATTCAAAGTAACTGATGCACTGGACACAGGAAAAGAGAAAAAGGAAGAAGCTGAGGATGGCCACTGGGTTTCTAGCCAGTGACCGGTCAGACCTCTGAAACACAGGGTTCAAGTGGTGGTGGAGACAGCCATGCAGCAGGTCTGTTTACAAGCTTGGTGTAAGAACAAGCCCGTCGATCGCTGTGCTGCCAGGTCTGAGGTGTGGACGCTTGGGTGCATTACCAGATCCTGTAGCCGACGGACAAGACAGCTGCTGGCCTCTGCTCTCCACAGAAGCCTGGAGGTGGCCTCCACCTCATGGCTTATGACCAAGTGCTTAAATATACCCTCGAATGGCCCAATTCACACCTAAATGCAGAAATGTCTTTCACGAGCGTTTCTGCTTTCATTTAAACCTTATCAGCTGCAAGGGTTGCAGAGACAGAGGGAAATGTGTTATCCTGTATTAGAGTCCCTGGTATGCATGCACCTAATAATTAATATATTCAATTAAATCATGAGGAAATAATTATGCAAACCATAATTTCACCATCCACAGGGAAATTATTAGTTTATTATTCTTGAGAGGTTTGTATCAGGGCATCTAAATTTTTAGATAAGGAGCTAATTTAATTTCAGTTCCCCATCTGCTAAGATTTTATCATACTCTGGGGTAATATATACAAAAAAGGGAAAACGTGTGAGGTCCCTGGGTCAGGAATACTGTGATTATTAATGAAGAGAAATTTAGCTGTTTTAATTCGTTGTTGTTCAGTTTTTAAGTTGTGTCCAACTCTCTGCAACCCCACGGACTGCAGCTCGCCAGGCCTCCCTATGTCTCCAAAATTCCTTCTTACACACGATCTCATTTATTTCTAAAGATAATATAAAGTGAAGTTTTCAAAAACAAAATACCTAAATTAGACTTGAGTCAAATTTTATGTGGGGAAAAGCCTTATTTTACATGTTATATATATATAAACCAAGCATATAACATTTTTGAATTGTAGAGTTCATGGCTGAAAGAGACCATTCCACAGAGCGTCACGCATTTTAAAAGTGAAACGAAGGCTCAGAGCAGGTGGACAGCTTTGTGAAGCTCACACAGTTGTGTCATCACAAAGAAAGGACTAGAGCCCAGGACTTCTACCATACATCCAGCATTCTCTCCTCCACCCCACCCTATTGCCCTTGCTGACATTTTTCATTCTTTTGAAATGCACATTTCAATTTTAAAACTGAAAATGTTTCATTATCCCTAGTTGGCCAAACTCATCTCCTTATTCTGTCTCTACCCAGTGGCTTGAACCTCTGCTCTCTGCTGGGTTTTCTCAAGTTCATAAACTTATCACCTTTTCAAAACAAAACCGCATCCCTCTAATCCTGCCTCCCCCTCAAGTTCCTCCCTCCCTACTCCTCCCTTCACAGGCCAGCTTTCTGAGCAAATGTCCACCCTCGGGTTCTCCTCTTCCTCCCTGTCACTCATTCCTCCAAGGCCACCAGGAGCCTGCTGCTGCCACTCCTGGAGCTCCTCTCTCTGCAGGCACTTGGGACCGCAGTCCTCGCAATGCCCAAGGGCCCGTCTGTGCTGGGCTTCCTGCTGCATGTGATGGTGTTGGCCACGTCTTCCCTTGTGACACTCTCTCACCCCAGGTTCTGTGATGCCAGCTCTTTGGTGCTTCCTTCTCCCTCAGTCTCCTCACGGGCCCTCTGCTTTTATGAGTAGGCAGGGCGGTGGGGCATGGGTGAGTGGATCCGGCAAGGGAAGGAGGGGAGACACAACCCTCACATACAGCTTTTCTTGACATCCTGCACCCACCACCCCAACTGAGTAGTCCTGCCTTGCCTTCCTTCACATATTCATTTACCATCTGTCGAGCACCAACCATGTGGCAAATACTGTTCTTAACCCTGGGGATGCAGACATGAAAGACGAGAGTGTAGTCTCTCTGCCTTCAGTTTGCGAGTGAGACAGTGTTAGTTGCTCAGTCATGTCTGACTCTTTGCAACTCTAGGGACTGTATGTAGCCCACCAGGCTCTTCTGTCCATGGAATTCTCCAGGTAAGAATACTGGAGTGGTTTGCCATTTCCTTCTCCAGGGGATCTTCCCAACCCAGGGATCGAACTTACATCTTCTGCACTGGCAGGCGGATTCTTTACCACTGAGCCTCTAGAGAAGCCTTCAATCTGTACCTGCCACCAGTTCACTCCCCTCCTACCTACCCATCCACCTTCTGCAAAGATTTGGTAGGTCCTGTGACTCCCTTCTGATGGAATTCCTCCAATGACTCTCTTTTTAAACACAACTCCTCAGAATGACACATAGCTGGTTGGTTTTAATCTGTCTAGCTATTATCTCCAGTAAACACTCCAGTCACATAGAACAGCTCACTATTTCCCAAACACACGATTTCATGCTTATATGTCTTTACACTAGCTCTCCCCTCTCTCTCTCTGAAACACCCCTACTTATCTTCTCTGTGTGGCAAAATTTTTGTCATCTTTCAAAGACTGAGCAAAAATGTCATCTCCCCTAAGATGCTTTGTCAAACACCCCATCTGTTGTTCCCACTGTACATTGTACAAACTCGTTACAGCACTTATCACTTTAAATTGAAATTGTTCTTTCATGTCAGCCTTTTCAATAGACTGTGAGCTCTAAGAACAAAAGCTACACCTTATTTATTTTCACACATGTCTAATGCCTAGCCTAGTCCCTGGTAGACTGTTACTAGCGCAGACATCAATAAAAACGTGCTGAATTAATTACTCTATTTTCAGTGGCACCACAGATCCTTGGTGCTGGGGCTTTCCATCAGCATCTAATATGTCCTGGGTTGATTTCAGGTTCTTTACCATTGTTTTCATCTCACTGCTTCCTTTTGTTCTATTTCTGTACTTCAAGAGGAAACGGCAAAACCTGACCTCTTTTCTTATCCCTCAGGCTCTTCTTTATTAAATTGAAACCAAAAATATGAAACCATGAAAGACTTTTGGCTCAAGCCCCTCCTCCTGTAGATAGCAATGAGGACAGATTTCCTTTCACTGGATTTATTTCTTCAAATGGAAGAAAAATTAACTTCACAGAAACAGTACCTACAGCCAGAGGTAATTCAACAACAAATGAATGAGATATTACATAACAAAACAGCTTAATTGGCGATTCTTGACTTAAAAGGCAAAGCCTCTATAGTTTACAATATTTAATTTCCTTTCATTCTTCCTAATTTTGTCATTGTGCAGTAATTACTGCATATCCTTCTTTGAAAACCCTGTCTTCCGCTCATCTTATTCCTTGCAAATGAACCATGCCCACACACACTAGACCTCACTGGGGTTGAATTAAAAAGTCACCGCAAGAAAAAGCAGGTCATTGCTCTGCCTCCAGGGTGCTCACCGCTCCCCCGCCCACTGGCGCCTCCCATTATGTCTCATACCATCCTAACGCCTACTTTTGGGGTTTGTACATGGCCCCATACCTTCTTAGCATCCTGAATCGAGGATTTGCTTCGGATGAGCTGTCTCTCTCCATGATTGAGCTGTCTCTCCGTGATTGCCACCAAGCGGTCCCCTGCCTTAGGCCACAGAGGAGGACCCCCGGAAGCACAAGCTTCAAGGAGCACTTCCCCCCACAGCTGGGCATGGAGACTGACAGGTGTCATTTCTGAGCACAGTCCTGTCTCCACACTTTCAAATTGTCCCTTCATCAGCTTCCGGTGATCTTTAGCTGCATACAGGTCTAACGTTGCCCTCAGTCTCTCCCTTCCTCCCCTCTCCTGCGCCCATGAGGACACACCCCTTGCCCTCCACAAAGTGAAAGGTGGGATGTGTGCGCTCCTCACTGTCCACTTCAGCTTCTAGACCATTCCCCACATAGGCGTCTCTCGTGAGACCCCATCCCACCAAAGGCTCTGCCAAGACCACTTATTCCCTTGGTAGTCAACGCTTTTTTGTTTCCTCGCCACGTGCTCTCATTCATTAAAGACTTTAGGTAGCTGGGACACGAGAAATTGTCAGCTCCCCAAGCTGGTCCTCTGTCAGACTGATATCTCAGATTTCCCTCCAGTCTCACCGCTGCTCCTTCTCGTCACCTGGCCTGCTTCCTCTTCATCTCTCTGAACTCTTACTAGGGGCTTCAGTCTTCAGCCCTTGTCTTCTCCTCCTTATCTGCACTCATTTCTGTA
>SJYC01131678.1:0-16129 GCA_006408675.1 Madoqua kirkii
TATATATTATAAAAACATTGAGATATTTATCAGGCATAACAAATATAATGAAAACTATATGTTAGGATACATTCACAAACACCAGCATTTCTCTTTGGTTTAGAAAACATGAGAGGTAGGTTCAAATAAAGTAAATGCCTATTATGTCACCAGATTTTCATTAAAATGTTGGCAATTTATGACAGAAATTACTAGAAATCAAACTTGAGTTTAAGAATTACACTGAAAAGCGATAAGAATAATTTCAACTACTAAATAGTTGTCTAAGTCCTAATCACACAAATCAGAAAAGAGAGTTGATTATAAAAACGGCTTCAGTAGAATACAATATGCTCTCGCCCCATTTTACGTTCTCTAAATCAAAACATGTTCCTAAAACTGGGGGCAAGAGAAAATATGAATGTACTTGTTTGTAAACCGGCCTTTCATTTCATTACAGGCCCCAAATATGCAGAATTACTATATACTATTTTTAATACATACTATTCTGCTAGGTTTGCACTGCCCAAGTTGAGAATTGCAGGGTCAAAAAAATGGTGAGAGGGTAAAGAGAATGCCATTCACCCATGATCAACCTATTTCACGTAATTAAGAAATTTCAGATAACCAGGAATGGCCTCCAGAAGCCTTCCTGGTGAAAACAGGAGTTTGATTCAAGTAGGAGACAAAGGACAGAGAGAAGAGAGATGCTGTTTAGAGACTGATATAAGTAAAGGGGTTTTATTTCCTGATGCTTTTCAAAACAATGATGATAAACAGAATCTCTCAAATTAGTTGCCTTGTGTGGACAATTTACCAGTGATATGCTAATAATCAGTGTGTTGTCCTGAAAACCAAACAATAGTACAAGCAAAATGGAGAGGTGGTCACTGAAATAAATATTACTTTGTCACTTCTCCTTACACAAAAATTATATGAGTGGACTAGGGTATTCACATGCCTTGAAATTCTGCCATTTAACATTCATTCTTATTCTGCTTAAAGAAAGAATATAAATTCTATACCTATTTGGCTGCTGTAAGGTATGTTTTCATGCAATGATTCTCCATTAACGATCCTACAAGGAAATTTTAAGAAATTCAAAATATATGAACAATATAAGTCTCCAAGTTTTCTGATCATTTTGTTTTTAAGAAAATGATATTTAAGAATAAAGGAACTGGCATAAACTGGGAACTAACCAAAATAAAGATGAAAGATTTATAATTCTAGCACACAAATTTAGTTCAAGCAAGTACATTTCTTCAGATTTAGGATTCTGGGCAGAGATTGGAGAAAGAACTAATCAGAAAAGATAAACTATAAGTTGGAGCCTTCTCAAAATTGTATGAGCTTATCAAAACTATTATTTTTTAGACACTTCTTAATATATAAAATTGAGTCCAAATGTCTGAAATTATCATTAATATGCTCTTCCTTTTCATGAAAATAAAATAAATAAACTTCTTTTTGCCATAGATTTGTTTCAATTCTAGGAGAAATTGTCACTCTGGAGACAGTTGAAAGTTTCAGTAATCATGCTAAAGCAAAAAATTCAACATGTCATTTCTGAGTTATTCCTAGAGTTTGTTTCATATTTTCATAAACCACATAACTGATGCCTACAGCAGGGAGCACCTTCATAAAGTTTGGGGTGATGCCTCTGTAAAGTCCTGGTAGTCCTTCTTTAGAAATTATTCGTCGAAAGAGCCCAACCATGTTCAGCTGTGGGCTTCTTTCTATCATGGCTAGAAAATTTTAGAAAAAGGAAAGAAATCAGGCTAATTTAATATTCACACATTTTATTATGACTATATGCAATTATGATTCAGAATGATACTCTAGATACAATAAACAGATAAAATTTATTCCCAGGGTCCTCAAAAAGTGTCCCTTTACACCATTCTCCCTGGATAGCACCTGAGTGAGAATAACTAGTAAGAATAACAATGGTACTATCACTTTGTGTTAGATGCTGGGTTAATTACTTGATATACCAATCTTTCAAGGTAAGAGTTATTATATCCATTTAGTAAGTAAGGAATCTTAGAAAGATAGAGAAACTTGTCTCAACACACTTAGCCAGCAAGTAGGAGTGCTGACAGCTGATGGTCTTTCTCCTCTGTAAATGGAATGAAAATTGTACAGTGTTGTAAGAGTCAGTAACAACTATGTAAATCAGCTGGCATTTGTCAAATTCTCACTAAATGGTGGCTAGCTTTTATTATTATAGGACCTAACACTTTTGAACTGTGATCCCTCCCCACTGTGACACTGTCTCCTTGACTTTGATTACACCGAGCCTCCTGGATCTCCTGTCATCTCACCAATTGTTCTCTTTGCTCACAATTTGCTGACTAGAATCTGCCTGCTAATCCATGAGATGCAGGAGATGCAGGTTTGATTCTGGGTTGGGAAGATTCCCCCGGAGAAGGAAATGGCAACCCACTCCAGTATTCTTGCCTAGAGAATCCCATGGACAGAGGAGTCTGGAGGGCTACCGTCCGTGGTGTCACAAAGAATCAGATACAACCAAGCACCCACGCATGAACGCACTGCATTGCTATATTAAATAGCATGAATTCTGTGCCTCCCTTTTCGTTTCATCCCTGGCCTGTCTCATCCACTATCATTTCTTTAAATAGTACACCCTGAACATCTGCACCTCTATCCGCAACCTCTCTTCAAGTACCAACCACACATCCCCCAACCAAGCAGCCAATCATTAATTAACCAACATTTCCAATGCAGATGATTTGTAGATACAATGTAAAGAGTGGACTGCATGGCACATTTGCATTTTACTTTTTGGAACTTTCTGGAGTTTGGGATGTTTTCCCCTGTGTATTTTCAATCCACGGTAGTTTGAATCCTCAGATGCAGAGCCCACGAATGAGGACAGCCAACTGTACTCTTAAAACATGCATTCTCAACATAAGCAAGAAAATCTTACTCTATCTGTGCAGAAACCACAGATACCCTTCAGTATATGCATAGTGTATCTGTGCCATTAAGATTTCATGAAGAAGAACTGATTTAGAAAAGAATTTCTGAAAAGCTTCCTTAGGGAGGCAATAATGTAAAAAAAATGGTTGAGAAATATTATCTTAAAACCACACTCTGCTGTTTCAGTGGAACTTGAGAGTTCCAGAAGCACATTATTGACACCATACTTTTAAAGCAGTGTCCTGCTTTCATTCAAAACTCACCTTGAGCCTGCATGCGTGTTCTCACCAAAGCCAAGGGGTAGCTGGCCAGCTGACCACAGGTACTGGATAAGGCACCACAACCCAGCAACACCATGACTCCAGGGTTCACAGAGTCTTTGGCAAAATTATCTAGCCAATGAGACTTTAGGAGCTGCCAGAGAAACAGAAAAGAAAAATAATAAACAGCTACTTACAACTGCTTGCACTCAACAGGGACATTCCCAGGCAGCTCTCATCCTGATAGAATCAACAGGCTACGCTTCTGCAGCTGGGCAACCCGTTCCCAGGAGCAGCAGCCCCTGCAGCGGCGACAGCTCTGCAGAGAAGCAGGGAAGCCCCCAGGGACTCAAAGCACCAGCAGCTGGCCCCGGTGCTCCCTTCCTTCTGAGTAAATGTGAGGATCAGCCGCACACCAAAGTAGGATCTAAACAATATTTCCTACAGCATCAGTGACAATAACATAATACTATGAAGTACGTCTGATTTTTTACTTTACACTATGTTATTTCATTCAGTTCTACAAAAGCTCTACAAAAGGTGGAGCTATTCTTCTGATTTTAGAAATGAGACTCAGTGGAGTGTTTTTAAAACAAGGGTGTAGAATCTAGTGTATTGATCCCCAGGCCATGCTTTTTCCTATTATCCTGGGTCCCTGTATTTCCATGAGCAGGCCATAATTGAGAGAAACTCTATAAAATATATATGCTAATTTACTTTTTAAATAAAAATATCTTAAGCATTAAAATATATGCTAATATATGGGAGAAATCATACACTACTTTAAGTATTTTAATGAAAAACTTAATTGCATACTTGGACCTCACAATTATATAACACAAATAGCTCTGTATATTTGGGAGCAAATGTTACATTTAAGTGTTTATTTAATATTCACTTAGTACTGTATATATGACAATAAATAGAGTCATGAAGCTTAAAGACAATTATGTCTGAACTGCAGAAATAAAAGAAGTGATTGACTAGAAACTATTCAACTGTTTACACTGTGAAGACTAGAACAGGAGGAAAAAAGAGAGGAAAACATATTCTTGGAACAATTAAAGTTCTATAAAATATATATGATCTTGCAGTCTTCTCTTTATTCCATAATCCATTTTCTTCTCATGCTAAGGGCCATTATCATTCCCTATCTCTCAGGTGACAACTATATTTTTAAACTTTTTTTCTTATTTATTTTTATTTCTTTCTGTCTGTCTCTCCTTCTTCATTAGCTCTGTACTCCTCAAAATTTTATCAGCTTTTGAAGAGTCTCTGGCAACATCAGGGTCATAACAGGATCCTGATTCAATAGGACTAGTATCTTTATAAGAAGAAAACACCAGAGAATTCACTCACTTACTCTCTCTCCCTCTGGGAATATGGCAAGAAGACAGCAGTCTGCAAGCCAGTTAAGACAGCCTCCCCACAAACCAAATCAGCCAGAACCTTGATCTTGGATTTCTAGCCTCCAGAACTGTGAAAAAGTAATTTCTGTTGTTTAACCCACCTAGTTTCTGGGGGTTTTATTGTTTTGTTTTTTTTTGTTTTTGTTGTTGTTGTTGTTGTTGTTGTTGCCATCCCATACAGCTTGTGAGATCTTAGTTCCCCAATCAGGGATTGAACCTGGGGCCCTGGGCAGTGAGAGCACAGAGTCCCAACCACTGGACTACCTCGGAATTCTTGGTATCTAGTATTTTGTTATGGCAGTCCAAACAAACTAGCACACTACCCAAAGCAATCTACATATTCAATGCAATCACTATTCAAATTTCAACCATACTGTTTGAAGAAATAAAAAGAAAAATTCTAAAACCCAAATGGAATCTCAAGGGACCCCAGCTAGCCAAAATAACCTTAAAAAAGAACAAAGTTGGAGGCCTCACACTTCCTGATTTCAATATATACTACAAAGCAACAGTAATCAAAATAGCGCCATGCTGGCATAAAGACAGATACATAAATCAACTGAACAAAATAGACAGCCCAGAAATAACTTCTCCACATTGGGCAAAAGACAGTCTCTTCTCAAACGGGAAAACTGGATATCCACAAGCAGAAAAATAAAGTTGGACCCTTACCTTACAATATACATAAAAAAACTAACTGAAAATAAATTAAAGGTCTAAATATAAGACATAATAGTATACAATTTCTACGAGAAAACTCAGGGTATTAAAAACTTTAGGACATTGGATTTGGCAACAATTTCTTGGATATGATACTAAAAGCACAGGCAACAAAAGCAAAAATAGACAAATGGATTTCATCAACTTAAAAACTGCACAGCAAAGGAAATGAGAGAGAAAAAAAGGCAACTGACAGAATGGGAGAATATATTTGCAAACCATATATCTGATAAGTAGTTAATATTCAAAATGTATAAAGAACTCCTAAAACTAAACAACAATTTAAAAAACCTAACTAAAAACTGGGCAAAAGACTTGAACAGACATTTCTCCAGAAAAATAAATAGATGGACAACAAATATATTAAAAGATCCTCAACATCACTTATCATCAGAGAAATGCAGGTCAAAAGCACAATGAGATATTGTTTCACAATTGTTGGGATTGATACTATCAAAAAACCAGAAACTAACAAATATTAGTGAGGATGTAGAAAAGTATATTGTTAATGGGAATGAAAAAGGGTGCAGTGGCCACAGGACTGGAAAAGGTCAGTTTTCATTCCAGTACCAAAGAATGGCAATGCCAAAGAATGTTCAAACTACTGCACAATTGCACTCATCTCACATGCTAGTAAAGTAATGCTCAAAATTCTCCAAGCTAGGCTTCAACAGTACATGAACCAAGAAAATTCCAATGTACAAGCTAGATTTAGAAAAGGCAGAGGAACCAGAGATCAAATTGCCAACATCTATTGGATCATCAAAAAAGCAAGATAATTCCAGAAAAACATCTATTTCTGCTTCATTGACTACAGTAATGCCTTTGACTGTGTGAATCACAACAAACTGTGGAAAACTCTTCAAGAGATGGGAATATCAGACTACCTTAACTGCCTCCTGAGAAATCTATATGCAGGTCAAGAAGCAACAGTTAGAACTGGACATGGAACAAGATGGACTGGTTCCAAATTGGGAAAGGAGTACACCAAGGCTGTATATTGTCAACCTGTTTGTTTAACTTATATGCAGAGTGCATCATGTGAACTGCTGGGCTGGATGAAGCACAAGCTGAAATCAAGATTGCTGGGAGAAATAGCAATAACCTCAGATATGCAGATGACACTACTCTATGGCTGAAAGCGAAGAGGAATTAAAGAGCCTCTCGATGAAGGTGAAAGAGGAGAGTGAAAAAGCTGGCTTAAAGCTCAACATTCTAAAAACTAAGATCATGGCATCTGGTCCCATCACTTCATGGCAAATAGATGGGGAAACAATGGAAACAGTGACAGACTTTATTTTCTTAGGCTCCAAAATCACTGAAGATGGTGACTGCAGCCATGAAATTAAAAGATGCTTGCTCCTTGAAAGAAAAGCTTTGACCAACCCAGACAGCATATTGAAAAGGAGAGACATTACTTTGCTGACAAAGGTCCCTCTAGTCAAAGCTATGGTTTTTCCAGTAGTCATGTATGGATGTGAGACTTGGACCACTAAGAAAGCTGAGTGTGAAAGAATTGGTGCTTTTGAACTGTGGTATTTTGAACTCTTGAGAGTCCCTTGGAGTGCAAGGAGATCCAACCAGTCAATTTAAGGAAATCAGTCCCAAATATTCATTGGAAGGACTGATGCTGAAGCTGAAACTCCAATCCTTCAGCCACCTGATGCGAATAACTGACTAATTGGAAAAGACTCTTATTCTGGGAAAGACTGAAGGCAGGAGAAGGGGATAACAAAGGATGAGATTGTTGGATGGCATCACCAACTCCATGGAAATGAGTTTGAGCAAGCTCCAGGAGTTGCTGATGGACAGGGAAGCCTGGTGTGCTGCAGTTCATGGGTTCCCAAAGAGTCAGACACGACTGAATGACTGAACTGACAAAAAGCTTAACATGGAATTACTACATGACCCAGCAATTCTACTGGTAGGTATACACCCAAACAAACTGAAATTGGGGACTTGAAGAGATATTTGTATCCCTTTTTCTCAAAAGGGGAAATTATCCTTGAAATTAATTCAACCCCCCAACAATGGGTGGCATTCCAAGTTCCTCAACCTTGTCAGCAGTTTTTGCCCTTAAGCTCAGAAGGTAACAAAAACTTGAAATTCAAAGAAGTCCCTGAGAGACTTGGCAAAATCCACAACCCACATTGGGCAGATTCATCTGAGTCCCCCAGTTCAAATTCAAATAGACCATGGTAAGCCTGTTCCTAACATCAAACAATGTCCTTTAAGTCTTGAGGCCTTAGCAAGAATTCAGCCAATCATACAGGAATATAAGACACAAGACCTCATAGTTCCCTGCACTAGTCTCTGTAATATACTCATTCTCCCTATTAAGAAATCCTACAAAGAAGAATGGAGATTTGCCCAATATTTGAGAGCTATTCATAACACTGTCATTAATTGCCATCCAGTTGCCCTTGACTTTCGTGCTCTTTTAATGGCAATTCCTACAGAGAGTAGTTTTTCACCATAATTGATCTCTGTAGCACCTTTTTCAGCATCTCTGTGGATTGTGAAAGTCAAATGTTATGTGCTTTCATGTGGGAAGGACAATACACCTGGACATGTCAGAAGTCTAGACTGAAAGCCCTACTTTTTACAGATACTAAAGCAGATTTGGCATCTGTCATTTTTCCTTATAAGTGCCCACACTTTGCAATATGTTGATGACCTTCTCTTCTTCTCTTCCAAGGAAGCAAGTGAGCAAGTCAGCATCATCTCCTCAAGCTGTTAGCAACTGAAGGTTGTGAAGGTCTCCAAAGAGAAATTACAACTTGTTCAAACACAGGTCAAATACCTAGGACACCTGATCTCAGATTAAGGACTCCTTTTAGACCCTACTAGGATTCAAAGTTGGAGAAGGCAATGGCACCCTACTCCAGTACTCTTGCCTGGAAAATCCCATGGATGGAGGAGCCTGGTAGGCTGCTGCAATCCATGGGGTCGCTGAGAGTCAGACACGACTGAGCAACTTCACTTTCACTTTTTACTTTCATGCATTGGAGAAGGAAATGGCAACCCACTCCAATGTTCTTGCCTGGAGAATCCCAGGGACGGGGAAGCCTGGTGGGCTGCTGTTGCACAGAGTCGGACACGACTAAAGTGACACAGCAGCAGCAGCAGCAGGATTCAAAGTGTCTTAAATTTCCCACAGCCACAGACCAAAAGACAAAGAGGAATAGGATAGGGAGACCACTTTCTCCTCCACAAAGTCATCAACAGATCATTTGAACACTGAGCAAATTACACAAAAAAAAACTTCAGAATGCTGGCGGAGGACACCAGACATCCAGAAAGGCAGCCCGTTCTCTTTGAAAGGAGATAGGACAAAATATAAAAGATAAAGTGAAAGTGACATCACTCAGTCATGTCCAACTCTTTGTGACCCCATGGACACGAGGCTCCTCTGTCCATGGGATTTTCTAAGCAAGAGTACTGGAGTGGGTTGCCATTTCCTTCTCCAGAGAATATTCCCAACCCAGGGATTGAACCCAGGTTCCCTGCATTGTAGAGAGACGCTTTACCGTCTGAGCCAACAGGGAAGTCCATAAAAGATAAAAAGAGAGACAAAAGAGTTAGGGACAGAGACCTGACCTGGGGAGAGAGTTATAAAGGAGGAGAAGTTTCCAAACACCAGGAAACCCTCTCATTGGTGGGTCTGTGGGGAGTTTTGGAATCTCAGAGGGCAACATAAATGGGAAGAAAAAAAAAAGCCACAGGTTACATGCCTAACCACAACTCCCAGCAGAGAAGTAGCTCAGATGCTCACATTCACCAGCAGCAAATGGGGGCTAACAGGGAGGCGCAGGCTGCATTGCTTAGGGAAAGGACCAAGCCTGAATGCCCTGAGGACAATCTGAGGGAGCTAACGTAAGATAGCAACCCAAACTGTGGGATAGCCAGAAAGAGAGAGAAAGAGAGAGAGAGAAGTTTACCGTGAAAAGCTCGAACCTAAGGCACTGCTGGGCTGGCTCACAGAACAAAGGACTGAGCTAGCCAGGTGCGGACCAGCCCATCCCACGCTGGAGGTGGAGAGGCAGGCAGGTGACACCCAGGGCCAGAAGGCGAGGGGCAATCTCAGCCGCAGGGACAGCATCCTCTACCAGACTGCGAGCAGGCTCCCAGTCGCTAACCAAGTCTTCCTGGGATCCTGGATGGCTGACATCCGCCAGGAGGGCCACAGCCAGAGATCAGCTCCCCAGAGGAGACACACAGCACACCTGAGATGATGCCCCCACTGCACACCCAAGAAGCCAAGCGGCTGGGACCGGGGAGGTGATAACACACACCCCCGACCTGGGGAGAGTGTGCTTGCCAAGCACCTGGTCACTTGAGCTGGTTGCACCTGGGAAAGGCACAAAACGCAGGCCCAAGCAAGTCTGTGCCTCATTGGCGTACCCAAGAACCTGAACCTGAGCGGCTTAGACCTGGGAAGTGTACACAACCCAGGGCCCGCTTTAGACAGTTCCCCTGCAGAGCAACCTGGAGCCTGAGCAGTGTAGACTGGGAATGCACACATACTGTGAGCAGGGGCCAACCCAGTGTGACCCAGTCACTGAGAGCACTCTCCACACATGCCAGCGATATTTGTTTGCAGTATTCCTCCCTCCCGACAGCACAACTGAACAAGTGAGCCTAAATAAGTGACCACCTTTGCCACCTTGTGTCAGGGTAGAAATCAGACACTGTAGAGACTTGCAAACAGAAGAAGCCAAAATAAACAAAGAAGAGGGAACCACTTTAGAAGTGACAGGTACAACAGATTAAAACCCTGTAGTTAGCACCGTCTATAGTGGAAAGGGCCTATAGACCAGAAGAAGAAGTATAACCTGGAACAAGGAACTATCTGAAACTGAACTGATCCCACACTGCCCTCAACAGTTCCAGAGAAATTCCGAGATGTATTTTATTATTATCATTTAAAATTTTTTTTAATTTTTAAGATCATTATTACTCCTTTAATTTTCACTTTTATAACCCTACTTTAAAGCAAATTTCATATTTCTTAATAATTTTTGTGATTTTGCTTTGTTTTTTTAATATTGTATTTTTGAGAGTCTAACCTCTACTCTAGATTTTTAATCATTGCTTTTTGGTATTGGTTATCAATTTTGTACCTTTAAGAATCCAATCTTCAGTATCCATTTTTACTTAGGAGTGTGATTACTGGCTTAATTGCCCTCTCCCCCTTTTGACTCTCCGTTTTCTCCCTCAGATCATTTCTATCTCCTCCCTCCCCCTTCTCTTCTCTACCCAACTCTGTGAATCTCTTTGGGTATTCTGGGCTGTGGAGAACACTTAGAAAACTGATTATGGGCCAGATCTGTCTCTCTCCTTTTGATTCCCCCTCTTCTTCTCCTGGCCACCTCTATCTCCTTCCTCCCTCTTCTCTTCTCTGTGTAACTCTGTGAACCTCTCTGAGTGTTCCAGACTGTGGAGAACACATAGGGAATTGATTAATGACTAGCTTGCTCTCTCCCCTTTTGATTCCCCCTCTTCTCCTTCGGATCACCTCTATCTCCCTCCTTCCTCTTCTCTTCTCCATGTAACTCTGTGAACCTTTCTGGGTGTACCTCACTGTAGAGAATCTTTTCTCAATTAACCTAGAAGTTTTATCATCAGTGCATTATGGATAGAGAAGTCTTAAGGCTACTGTAAGAATAAGATTGAAAACTAGAGGCTGGAGGCTTAAATCCAAAGCTTTAGAACACCAGAAAACTCCTGACTCTAGGGAACATTAACTGACAAGAGCTCATCCAAAAGCTTCCATACCTACACTGAAACCAATCTCCACCCAAGAGCCAACAAGTTTCAGAGCAAGACATACCAAGCTAATTCTGCAATAACGCAGGAACATTAATCGTAAGCATTAAAATACAGGTGGTCAAAAGTCACACTGAACCCACAGACACCTCAAAACTCACTACTGGACACTTCATTGCATTCCAGAGACAAGCAATCCAGCTCCACCCACCAGAACACCGAATGAAGCTTCCCTAACCAGGAAACCTTTGCAAGCCACTTGTCCAACCCCACCCGCAGGGAGGAACCTCCACAATAAAAAGGAACCACAAACTTCCAGCATTCAGAAAGGCCACTCCAAACACAGTAATCTAAACAAGATGAAAAGACAGAGAAATATTCAGCAAGTAAAAGAACAGATAAATGCCCACCAAACCAAACAAAAGAGGAGGAGATCGGGAGTTTAAATGTAAAAGAATTCAGAATAATGATAGTAAAAATGATCCAAGATCTTGGAAACAAAATGGATTTACAGATAAATAGTCTAGAGACAAGAATTGAGAAGATGCAAGAAATGTTTAACAAGGACCTAGAAGAAGTAAAAAAAGAGTCAATCAATAATAAATAATGCAATAAATGAGATAAAAAACACTCTGGAGGGAACCAACAGTAGAATAACAGAGGCAGAAAATAGGATAAATGAGGTGAAAGATAGAATAGTGGAAATAAATGAAGTAGAGAGGAAAAAAGAATTAAAAGAATGAGGACAACCTCAGAGACTTCTGGGACAATGTTAAATGCCTCAACGTGCAAATCATAGGAGTCCCAGAAGAAGACAAAAAGAAAGGCCATGAGAAAATACTTGAGGAGATAATAGTTGAAAACTTCCCTAAAATGGGGAAGGAAATAGCCACCCAAGTCCAAGAAACCTAGAGAATCCCAAACAGGATCAACTCAAGACAAAACACCCCAAGACATGTATTAATCAAATTAATAAAGATCAAACACAAAGAACAAATATTAAAAGCAGCAAGGGAAAAACAGCAAATAACACACAAGGGGATTCCCATAAGGATAACAGCTGATCTTTCAATAGAAACTCTTCAGGCCAGAAGGAAATGACATGACATACTTAAAGTGATGAAAGAGAAAAACCTACAGTCCAGATTACTGTACCCAGCAAGAATCTCATTCAAATATTAAGGAGAAATCAAAAGCTTTACAGACAAGCAAAAGCTGAGAGAATTCAGCACAACTAAACCAGCTCTTCAACAAATGGTAAAGAATCTTCTCGAGACAGGAAACACAGAAAAGGTGTATAAAATTGAACCCAAAACAACAAAGTAAATGGCAATGGGATCACACTTAACAATAATTACCTTAAATGTAAATGGGTTGAATGCCCCAACCAAAAGAAAAAGACTGGCTGAATGGATACAAAAACAAGACCCCTACATATGCTGTTAACAAGAGATCCATCTCAAAATAAGGGACATATACAGACTTAAAGTGAAGGGCTGGAAAAGCATATTTCATGAAAATGGAGACCGAAAGAAAGCAGGATTAGCAACACTCGTATTAGATAAAATAAACTTTGAAATAAAGGCTGTGACAGGAGACAAAGAAAGATCAATCGAAGAAGAAGATATAACAATTATAAATATATATGCACCCAACATAGGAGCACCGCAATATGTAAGGCGAATGCTAACAAGCATGAAAGGGGAAATTAACAATAACACAATAGTGGGAGACTTTAACACCCCACTCACACCTATGGATAGATCAACTAAACAGAAAATAAACAAGGAAACACAAACTTTAGCTGATACAATGAACCAGTTAGACCTAATTGATATCTATAGGACATTTCACCCCAAAACAATGAATTTCACGTTTTTCTCAAGTGCACACAGAACCTTCTCCAGGGTAGATCACATCCTGGGCCATAAATCTAGCCTTGGTAAATTAAAAAAAAACTGAAATCATTCCTAGCATTCTTTCTGTACACAATGCTGTAAGATTAGATGTCAACTACAAGAAAAAAAAAATCTATTAAAAATAGAAACATGGAGGCTAAACAACACACTTCTGAATAACCAACAAATCACAGAAGAAATCCGAATATGCATAGAAATGAATGAAAATGAAAACACAACAACCCAAAACCTATAGGATTTAGTAAAAGCAGTGCTAAGGGGAAGGTTCATAGCGATACAAGCTTACCTCAAGAAACAAGAGAAAAACCAAATAAATAGCCTAACTCTACAGTAAAGCAACTATAAAAGGAAGAAATGAAGAACCCCAGGGTTAACAGAAGGAAAGAAATCATAAAAATTAGGGCAGAAATAAATGAAAAAGAAACAAAGGAGATCATAGCAAAAATCAACAAAGTTAAAAGCTGGTTCTTTGAGAAGATAAATAAAAGAGACAAACCATTAGCCAGACTCATCAAGAAACAAAGGGAGAAGAATCAAATCAACAAAATTAGAAATGAAAATGCAGAAATCACCACAGACAACACAGAAATACAAAGGATCATAAGAGACTACTATCAGCAACTATATGTCAACAAAATGGACAACTTGGAAGAAATGGACAAATTCTTAGAAAAGTATAACGTTCCAAAACTGAACCTGGAAGAAACAGAAAATCTTAACAGACCCATCACAAGCATGGAAACCAAAACTGTAATCAGAATCTACCAGCAAACAAACCCCAGGATCAGATGGCTTCATAGCTGAATTCTACCAAAAATTTAGAGAAGAGCTATCACCTATCCTATTCAAACTCTTCCAGAAAATTACAGAGGAAGGTAAACTTCCAAACTCATTCTATGAGGCCACCATCACCCTAATACCAAAACCTGATAAAGATGCCACAAAATAAGAAAACTACAGGCCAATATCACTGGTGAACACAGATGCAAAATCCTTAACAAAATTCTAGCAAACAGAATCCAGCAACATATTAAAAAGATCATACATCATGACCAAGTGAGCTTTATCCCAGAGATACAAGGATTCTTCAATATCCACAAATCAATCAATGTAATACACCTCATTAACAAACTGAAAGATAAAAACCATATGATTATCTCAATAGATGCAGAGAAGGCCTTTGACAAAATCAAACATCCATTTATGATTTAAAAAAAAAACCCTCCAGAAAGCAGGCATAGAAGGAACATACCTCAACATAATAAAAGCCATATATGATAAACCCACAGGAAACACTATCCTCAACGGTAAAAAATTGAAAGCATTTCCCCTAAAATTAGGAGCAAGACAAGGGTGCCCACTCTCACCACTACTATTCAACACAGTTTTGGAAGTTTTGGCCACAACAATCAGAGAAGAAAAAGAAATAAAAGGAATCCAGATCGAAAAAGAAGCAAAACCCTGACTGTTTGCAGATGACAGATCCTCTACATAGAAAACCCTAAAGACTCCACCAGAAAATTACTATAGCTAATCAATGAATATAGTAAAGTTGCAGGATATAAAATTAACACACAGAAATCCTTTGTATTCCTATAAACTAACAATGAGAAAACAGAAACAGAAATTAAGGAAACAATTCCATTATCATGGAGTCAGTGATGCCATCCAGACATCTCATCCTCTGTCGTCCCCTTTTCTTCCTTCCACCAATCCCTCCCAGAATCAGAGTCTATTCCAATGAGTCAACTCTTTGTATGAGATAGCCAAAGTAGTGGAGCTTCAGCTTTAGCATCATTCCTTCCAAAGAACACCCAGGGCTGATCTTCTTTGGATGGACTCGTTGGATTCCCTTGCAGTCCAAGGGACTCTCAAGAGTCCAACACCACAGTTCAAAAGCATCAATTCTTCAGTGCTCAGTTTTCTTCACAGTCCAACTCTCACATCCATGCATGACCACTGGAAGAACCATAGCCTTGACTAGATGGACCTTTGTTGGCAAAGTAATATCTCTCCTTTTCAATATGTTATCTACATAGAAAACCCTGAAGACTCCACCAGAAAATTGCTAGAGCCAATCAATGCATATAGTAAAGTTGCAGGGTATAAAATCAACACAGAGAAATTCTTTTCATTCCTATACACGAATAATGAGAAAATAGAAAGAGAAATTAAGGAAATAATCCTGTTCATCACTGCAATGAAAAGAATAAAATGCTTAGGGATATATTTACCTAAGGAAAAAAAAAAAGGCCTATATATAGAAAACTATAAAACACTGGTGAAAATAATCAAAGAGGACACTAACAGATGGAGAAATATACCATGCGTACTGAAAGTGAGTATACTACCCAAAGCAATCTACAGATTCAGTGCAATCCCTATCAAACTACCAGCAGTATTTTTCACAGAACTAGAACAAATAATTTCACAATTTGTATGGAAATACAAAAAACCTCAAATAGCCAAAGCAATCTTGAGAAAGAAGAATGGAACTGGAGGAATCAACCAGCCTGACTTCAAGCTCTACTACAAAGCCACAGTCATCAAGACAATATGGTACTGGCACAAAGACATAAATATAGATCAACAGAAAAAAATAGAAAACCCAGAGATAAATTCGTGCATCTATGGACACCTTATCTTTAACAAAGGAGGCAAGAATATGCAATAGAGAAAAGACAATCTCTTTAACAAGTGGTGCTGGGAAAACTGGTCAACCACTTGTAAAAGAATGAAACCAGAACACTTTCTAACACCATACACAAAAATAAACTCAAAATGGATTTAAGATCTAAATGTAAGACCAGAAACTATAAAACTTCTAAAGGAGAACATAGGCAAAACACTCTCTGACATAAATCTCAGCAGGATCCTCTATGGCTCACCTCTCAGAATATTGAAAAAAAAAGTAAAAATAAACAGATGGGACCTAATTACAATTAAAAGCTTCTGCACAACGAAGGAAACTAAGCAAGATGAAAAGACAACCTTCAGAATGGGAGGAAATAATAGCAAATGAAGCAGCTGACAAAGAATCTCAAAAATATACAAGCAACTCCTGCAGCTCAATTCCAGAAAAATAAACTACCCAATCAAAAAATGGGCCAAAGAACTAAACAGACAG
>SJYC01131679.1:0-14930 GCA_006408675.1 Madoqua kirkii
GGTGCCATTAGTCCACCAAATAATACACATGTTATAATGATCACCATGGCTGATTCTTCCTACATTCTACTGAGTGACAGATTGGTCAGTATACCATATACTCTTGAGAATGAACTTCCTGACATTCACTTTCAGTGTAAAAAAAAACTGGATTTTAAGTGTGGAAGCCAGGTTTAATATTCTGGATAGGCTAGGCTATTGCCAGCTACACAAAAAAAGCAATTAATTTAAACTCCCCATATTTTTGTTTTGTTGTCTAAAACACTGAAAAGAATAATTACTTTACTGACTTTTTTCATTCAATTATATATGCATGTAAAAACATTAATTCACTATCTTTGTGATTTTTCTAATACACTGTCTTCCTTCCCCTCCCTCCTTGTCTTTTTCTTCTCCTTTTGTTATTTTCCATAGCTCCTTTCCTCTCTATTTCACCCATTTTCTCCTTTATTCTCTCCTCCTTTGTTTCATAAGAATCTCAGGTAAATTATTCTGCTCTTGACTGTGACCCCCAAGACTATCTTGGTTTTTTCATACTCTCTTCCTCCAAAGTGGGTCACCATTAAAACATACTTTCAAGATCAATCAATTATTTTGGATAATCTAGTATGTGTTTTGAACTCAGGTAGATAAAGTACAGGTAACCAGCTTAATTATCTTCCCAGCTAAATCCAGAAGGAGAGAAAATAATTACATGAATAAAGCTAACAAAATTTTAGAGGGCAGACATTTGCTAGTTAGTGTCATTTTCTCATGTTGCACACTGAAGTTTATGTCACACCATTATAAGAGGAAATGAGTTCTTCCTCCCTGTAAAGAACATTTCTGACTTCCTGGACCCCACAGTTGCCCACAGTCCAAGCTGCTTGGAGGCCCCTGCTCCTTTGATTACCAGGGATGTAACTTTGTCATCTCCCTCCTAGGGTAATTTATTCAGTTCCTTCCCCACTGGTGCAACCATAGAATTTTTCCCAAGAAGATTCTCATCACTCAGTTTTCTTACCCTTCTTTTTCTTGGAGTGTTTTTCCTTTATTCAGACTCCCCAAGAGCCTTTGATCTCTCTCACTCTGTTCACAGTGCTGAATTAAGTCTTTGACAATATACTCTCCTGGGAAATAGACCATAGGGCTTTGGGATCCAGGTGTCTAACAAGGTCACCAACCATTGAAAGTAATGGAGATGGAAGGAGCACAGAGGAGCCAGAGGCCATAAAATCAGCCTCTAGAGCCTTTGAAGAGGCCAGCTCAGGTGCTTCTTCCAACAACCAAAAATAGACGCAGTGCAAACTTTGGAAGCTGGTAAGTCACAAGCTGAGGCCAGGAAAATTGTGAGGAAGGAGATAATGAAGAAAGGTGAGTCCAGGAGCCTGCAATCAAAAGGAGATGAAATCTTTCAATAGGGCCTGATATAGATGTCAATTCTGCCAACATACTTAGATCCTGTGGCCATACAAAGTTGTTGACTCCAAACAACTACAGACTCAAAGCCTCCATCCATATCACAGTTGAAGACCAAGGTGGTGTGCCTGGCTGGGTCAGGACCTTCCTTTCTTCTCTGGTTTAAACCCATCTGTGAGCCAAGGTGATCAATCACTCTGTTTCTAGGCAATCATAGCTGGGTTCAGAACTTCTGTTATCATTTGGGTTATTTTAGACTTATCTGTCCTTTCCAGGCTCTCAACATTTCATGGTCAGGGATCATGTCTTGTTCTTTAGCACTTGGAATAAGGAACCATTATGACCACCCCTTTGTAAATATCAGTTTGTGAGCATAACTAATGGAATTAGTGGAGTAATTAATGAAATTGGAGTATCAAAGCAATGCCACAGATGGCCAACAATTCCTCATTTCTCATATTAAGAGGCTTGAGTTTCATTGAGGAGAATATGTATATAGAGAAAAAATGTTCCCAGCTATTGAGGAATTTAAAAGGATTCTAAGATGGGACTAAAAGTATATTGCTGTACTCTATCAGTGTTATATGAGGTCTGAAAAAGACATTTCTTCCCTGTGTCTGTTAAAGACTTTTGATGATGTTCTTGATTCCAGTTCCTCTGTGCTTTTAGTCTTCCTTACACTAAATCCTTCTCATCTCTCAAATATTAATGTATCCTTCCTTCTCCAGCTACCTGCCCGTGTCCAGACATTGATCACTTTTCCTTTGGATTCTTCAAGATTCCCTAAAAGGCTGGTCTGATTCTCCTTTGTCCCATCTGTAGCATGGCACTTCCCTGTGTTAAATTCTCTGTTGATTCCTTAGGATGTACCTGACAATGCCTACTGCCAGGTGGGCTGTGAGTGGCTTCATATGCTCCTGTGTATGTTTAAACCTTGTCTCCTGATACTCTACTCACCTACCTCCTCCCTCCAAAGACCTTAAGATCTACCGGCCCCTAATACCTCATCATTAATCATTACTGAACATCCACCTAGACAGACCTTTCTTCTCTTGCCATTGCCTACAAGAGTTATATTCACCCCTTTTCCCAGGTGAATATAACCATTGTGTGTCCTTCTCAGATGCTTTAAGCTTGTTATGTCCCTGGGCTAATAGGATCTCAGGAATAGTCCTTTCTGTCCCCACAACAACAGCAAAGCTAAGTATCATTTTTCTGTTTCACATACGAGAAAATCAGATACCAAAGAGTTTAAATAGCCTTCAAGGTCATATAATGAGTATAAGAGCCAGAGCTGGAACTCAAATTTTCAACTACAGAACATTGCTTCATTTACCTGTACTTTTGTCTCTTTCCCACTGCTTGTAAGATCATTTTTACTATAACCACAATTATAACATGTTTTATATACGTTTATAAGTCAAGTTTTCTCTATTAGTTAATCTCCCTGAAAATAATCATTTTTACTTAATACATGTTATACATCTGTATGCCAAACAAGGTTAGATCTGAAAAGGCACTGATCATTTTCTTGACTTTTCAAATAGTTTGAGTCACTCTGAGGATCTAGAACTGGATTAATGAGAAGGAGAAGGCTTTTTAGAAGAGATAGGTATGCTTTTTATCCTCCTTATTTTTCTGATTCATACTGAGAATAATTTCTCTAATCACAAATGGAAATACAAAAAGAGACATAGATATATAGAACAGTCTTTTGGACTCTGTGGGAGAGGGAGTGGGTGGGATGATTTGGGAGAATGGCATTGAAACATGTATAATATCATGTAAGAAACGAATCGCCAGTCTGGGTTCGATGCAGGATACAGGATGCTTGGGGCTGGTGCACTGGGATGATCCAGAGAGATGGTATAGGGAAGGAGGTGTGAGGGGGGTTCAGGATTGGGAACTTAAAAATTAAAAAAAAAATGGAAATACAGAACTGAGCTAATACAGAGCTGTCCCTACCCCAGATTTGACCCTTGAGCCCCTGAATCTTTGGTTTCCTAAAGCCCTACACTGAGTAGAAAGTTGTGTTTGTTTATTACATAGTCTGTATTTGGAAAGTCAGGATATTGAACGTGAAAGTCTTTGGATCAAGAAACACCCTTCATTTCCTTCTCTGGCAGCCAGCATCTGATGCCTTCTCATACAAACTTCACTCTCCTGGAGGAGGCGGGTCAGGTGGGATGATGAGCAGCATCAGTAGCCCCAAATTTGCTGAGTGTGTGTCTCCTGGGCTGCTTCTCCCGTCCCTGCAAGACTCCCTGGCTCTTTCCCGGTCTTCAGGTGCTGTAGTCATTGTTGCCACTCTTCTTAGTGTTGGTCAGTCTGCTCTTTGTATAGCAGTGAGGGAGTTAAGCCAGGATCCAACACCAAGAAAAGAATAATCCCAACTAGAATCACAGCAGGTAAGTTTTCGAAACACAGATCCCATAGGCTGAAATAATTGGATCCTGGTCCCAAGGATTCATGGATAATTTTGCTTACCCGGTAAGTAAGCCCTATTTGAGTTTATATGCTGAAAACTTACTCACTAACTATTGAAAACTTTTATTTCACCTTTGGTAACCTCCTGGTGTACCTTGCAATACTGTCTCTGTCACGAAAATAGGAAATTCACAGTCTTTTCTAAAGGACTCAAATCTAATAAAGCACTCTTGAAATTTCACAGAGAAGCAATAGCAGTTAATCCAGTAAAAGAATGATAAACATTATACCTTGAAGTGAAATCCTCTTTGGAGCTGGACAAAATTGTTGTCCTGGGATGGTGCAAAGGGCTGCTCCACCTCTAATCCAATATTTCCTGAATACTAAAAATAAAGAATCCTGAAGTCAGTCCCTGTCCAACTGTATGGAGCAGAGGGCTCAGCTCCTTTAGAATCAGCTGAACAGAGCTCTCTTCCCAGTAAACTCTGAGGGAAGGAAAAGCTGAGTTAAGTAATTGTGCTGAATGAGGCTAAATCTTACACAAGGGCTGAAAGCACAGGCCCTAGACTCAGATTCCCTGGTTTTCAGTTTGGCTTTGCCACGTGTGTGTGTGTGTGTGTGTGTGTGTGTGTGTGTGTGTGTTAGTCACTCAGCCATGTCTGACTCTGTGACACCACGAACTATAGCCCACCAGGCTCCTCTCTTCATGGAATTCTCCAGGCAAGAATGCTGGAGTGGGTTGCTATTCTTTTTTTCAGAGATTGACGCCAAGTCTCCTGAATTACAGGCAGATTCTTTACCATCTGAGCCACCAGGGAATGTGGCTTATGTTCTAGCTTTCCAATTTTGATCAAAGTATGCAGCCTCTCTTTTCTTGTTCCCTTCATTATCTATGAAAATAATAATATTAGTTACTTTTTCATGTTTTTAAAAGAGGAAGTAATATAATGAATATAAAGTGTTTGGCATGATACTACATGCATGGCAAGTTTTTAGTTAAATGTCAGCAATTATTAACAATGATGATGATGATTTGAAACCATCACTGAGGCAGTTTCAGAGCTCTAGCGAAAACCCAAGTTTTACTACAATTATAACATACACTTCCCATGGTGCGACATTCTGTTCTACATTTTAAGGACCCTGAATTTCCAGTGTGATCAGGATATGCTGCATGGCATCACACAGCAACTACTCCTCTCCCTCAGTCTCCGAATTCCTCCTCATCTGCTTCCCTAACTACCAGAGCTGGCAGCACTGGCTGTCCCTGCCCCTCAGTCTTCTCTTCCTTCTGGCCATGGGGGCCAACGCCACCCTCCTGATCACCATCTGGCTGGAGGCCTCTCTGCACGAGCCCATGTACTACCTGCTCAGCCTGCTCTCCCTGCTGGACATGGTGCTCTGCCTCACTGTCATCCCCAAGGTTCTAGCCATCTTCTGGTTTGACCTCAGGTCTATTGGGTTTTTTCCCTGCTTCCTCCAGATGTTCATCATGAACAGTTTCTTGACCATGGAGTCCTGCACATTCATGGTCATGGCCTATGACCGCTATGTGGCCATCTGCAAGCCTCTGCATTACCCGTCTATCATCACTAACCAATTTGTGGCCAGAGCCACCATCTTTGTAGTGGCCCGGAATGCCCTGGCTTCACTCCCAGTTCCAATCCTTTCTGCCAGACTCAGATACTGTGCAGAGAACGTCATCAAGAACTGCATCTGCACTAACCTGTCTGTGTCCAGACTCTCCTGTGATGACATCATCTTCAATCGGCTCTACCAATTTGTGGCAGGCTGGACCCTACTGGGCTCTGACCTCATCCTTATTATTCTCTCCTACTCTTTTATCTTGAAAGCTATTCTAAGGATCAAGGTTGAGGGAGCTGCTGCCAAGGCCCTGAGCACCTGTGGTTCTCACTTCATCCTCATCCTCTTCTTTAGCACAGTCCTGCTGGTCCTGGTCATCACTAACCTGGCCAGGAAGAGGATTCCCCCAGACGTCCCCATCCTACTCAACATCCTGCACCACCTCATTCCCCCAGCTCTGAACCCCATTGTTTATGGCGTGAGAACCCAGGAGATCAAGCAGGGAATCCAGAAACTGCTCAAGAGGTTATAAGAGGTAAAATGCGAGAGGCCTAACCTTGGGAACAGAAATTGCTAACAGGCAATGATTTTATCAGAAGGACTGATGTTGAAGCTGAAACTCCAACACTTTGGCCACAAGATGCAAAGAGCTGACTCACTTGAAAAGACCCTGATGCTGGGAAAGATTGAAGGCAGGAGGGGAAAGGGATGACAAAGGATGATATGGTTGGATGGCATCACCGGCTCAATGGGCATGAGTTTGAGCAAGCTCCAAGAAGTGGTGACAGAAAGGGAAGCCTGGCATGCTTCAGTCCATGGGGTTGCAAAGAGTTGGACATGACTGAGTGACTGAACTGAGGTCTTGATTAAGCAGGCTTGGTTATGTTGTTAAATTTCTATCAGATAATTTTGGAATTTGAAATCTAAAAGAGTTAATCAGTTCACCAAGAAAACTAAAAAGATAAATGGAAACTTTGATGCCAGAAGACTTTCATAAGTTATGTACTATTTATACTAAAAAAATGCATTGAGGCAACATAAAGTGTTCTGTGCAACTTTCTAAAAGAAAATAACTGTAAAGATAACCTCATATCCTAAGCAAGTAAAGTCTTAAATAATATTGTCTTTCATCTGGCCTCTGACTTTCCTTGAGTTCTTTCTAATTATCTGCATACCACAATAACCATAGAGGTAAATTTTGGACCCAATGAGATCCCAGTAACATCAGGTATCTCCAGCACATAAGCAGGGATCTTACATAACATAGTTTGCTTCTGGCCCAGAAATTAAAACAGCGGCCACCAGAATAAATCACGATATGCCTATGATAGTGAACAGACCAAGTGATGATCAAAAGAACTGGGAAGATCTTGTCAAAATTCTGTCCACCACAACCTGAAAAATGCTTCACAAGGCTTTAATCCCCCTGACACCTCACTTCAGCAATGTCCCAACCATGAGTATCACACTTCCACAGTTAGAAGGCACTCTTAGGCAGAGTCCCAGGAGTTTTTGCAGTAGAACCGTGTGGATGTTTGTTTTAGTTGGAGTAAAAATGCTTTACAATGTTGTTAGTTTCTGATGTAGAACAAAGTGAATCAGCCATATGTATACATATATTCCCTCCCTTTTAAGCCTCCATCCCAGCCCTTATCCGGCCCTTCTAGATCATCAGAGAGCAGGGAGCTGAGCTCCCTGTACTATGCAACAGTTTCCCACGAGCTATGTATCATGAGAAGAACACCCTTGTGCGGGTGTTAAAGTGCAGAAGCAGCAGGGACAGGACACTGAGAGCTTTTGCTACAGCCACTCCTGTACTTTCAGATGGCCTCATTCTCTGTGTTCATTAGTGCTGACCTAGCACTCCTTCTTCATACAGTGGCCTCTCGCAATATTTCTAAGGAAGGATTCAAGACAAGGAGGTATATTACTGCCACTGCAGCTGGTCCCTTCACCTCCTCCTTTACCATTCATTCTAGATTCTGCTCACACTCAATCAGTGTTTAAAAGTCACTACCTCTAGCTGTCCCATTGCTCCTCACCTCCTCTTCCCTGATACAAGCTCCTTGGTGGTCATTAATATGAACCAGTAGATATACATGTTTTTTGCCAAATCCCATGGGAGTATTCACATGCTTCTTTCCCAAAACTTCTTTACCTCTGATTGTCAAGTCTTGCTAATTCTCTCTGTACATCAAGTAGATGACCGCAGGCACTGCTTAAAGCTCTGCCTCCATCTTTGTAGTTCACTCATGACTTAATGCTGTAATGTGACAACATTTTAGCTTGCACAGCATAGTAATATTCATTACGAGGCCTGGAATCTCCTTAAGGCCATTGATGTGAAAAGAAGGAAAGACAATCATTTAAGTGAGGTAAGCAAAATAAGGTCTGGGACAACTGACTGTATAATTTATGCCCCTATAGTGGCTCTAACCAGTGGTCCTCAACCAGTTTTGTGGAAGATAATTTTTTCGACAGACTGAGGGTGAGGATGGTTTTAGGAATAGTCAAGTACATTAAATTTATTGCACATTTTATTTTTATTATTAGTACATCAGCTCCACCTCATATCATCAGGTGTTAGATCTCGAAGTTTGGAGACCCCTGACCTAGGCAGTTCCCCAAATACAGTCCTGTTGGAATAGGCTACTGCTATGCCTACAACTTTGCTACTTCTTGCGTCATACAATCCAAGCTCTGTTTTGAATGGTAGCTAGTTTTCTGCTGCATTCTTTGCTGCAGATTCTATGGGTTTCCTCTGGGACTCTAATATTGTGTCAGAGACTCTACCCAGCTTTTTTTTTACTTATGGTTAACACCAGGAGCCCTTTTGTATCCCCCAAATCATATGTTCAGAGAAGCAGGGCTGCTTGAACCTCAGCTTAAACTTACTGAAGAGTTCTTTCCTGCTCTTCATCCCAATCAAAACAATGAACCTTCAATCTCATCTAGTAAATAGAGCACAAATCAAATCAGAATCCTTAAGGGTGTTATGAGCTGTCTCCAAAATCCAGAGAGGTTGCTTTCTTAATGGTAGGAGGTCAAGGTAAAATAGTTTGTCCTTTGACACTGGAGTGATGTCTGGTTACGTTCCTAACCATTGGAAATGCAAAAGTCTCCCTAATGTGGTAAAAATTTCCCTAATGTGGCAAGCTCTTGAATCTTCTGGATCCTTGTCTTTCACCATTGTCATGTGCATAGGCTGTATATCAGAGAATTCAAAGAACTTGACACTTTCTGCTTAGCCACTCAGGTTAATACGATTGATCCACATACTGGGTCCGTGTGATATGAACTGTCAAAATGGTCACGGTTCTTTCAAGCTACATTGTGACAATACACAAAAAAATCACTGTAGCTTTATAAAAATTCTAATATGTGCACTGTTGTCTACCCCAGGTGAACAAAAACTGCTTTAGATATATTTCAGTGATAGAAATTAACTAAAAGAAAACATCAGCAAGAACAATATCTGCATAGCAAATGCTAGAGATATTTTATTTAAAATTCCTTTTTAGGGATTTCCCTGGAAGTCCAGACACTGACACTTCGCACTCCCAAAGCAAGGGGCCTGGGTTCAACCTCTGGTCAGGGATCTAGATCCCATATGCCGCAACTGAAAATTTGCACTTCACAACAAAAACACCTTGCAGGCTACAATGAAGGTGGAAGGTCCCACCTACCACAACTAACACCTGGCACAGACAAATACATAAGTAAATAAATAAAATTTTTTAAAGTTTACTTTATTAAAGATGTCACATCTGGCACAACAGCTGTTTGTTTACAGCACCTGTGGTTCTCACTTCATCCTCATCCTCTTCTTTAGCACAGTCCTGCTGGTCCTGGTCATCACTAACCTGGCCAGGAAGAGGATTCCCCCAGACGTCCCCATCCTACTCAACATCCTGCACCACCTCATTCCCCCAGCTCTGAACCCCATTGTTTATGGCGTGAGAACCCAGGAGATCAAGCAGGGAATCCAGAAACTGCTCAAGAGGTTATAAGAGGTAAAATGCGAGAGGCCTAACCTTGGGAACAGAAATTGCTAACAGGCAATGATTTTATCAGAAGGACTGATGTTGAAGCTGAAACTCCAACACTTTGGCCACAAGATGCAAAGAGCTGACTCACTTGAAAAGACCCTGATGCTGGGAAAGATTGAAGGCAGGAGGGGAAAGGGATGACAAAGGATGATATGGTTGGATGGCATCACCGGCTCAATGGGCATGAGTTTGAGCAAGCTCCAAGAAGTGGTGACAGAAAGGGAAGCCTGGCATGCTTCAGTCCATGGGGTTGCAAAGAGTTGGACATGACTGAGTGACTGAACTGAGGTCTTGATTAAGCAGGCTTGGTTATGTTGTTAAATTTCTATCAGATAATTTTGGAATTTGAAATCTAAAAGAGTTAATCAGTTCACCAAGAAAACTAAAAAGATAAATGGAAACTTTGATGCCAGAAGACTTTCATAAGTTATGTACTATTTATACTAAAAAAATGCATTGAGGCAACATAAAGTGTTCTGTGCAACTTTCTAAAAGAAAATAACTGTAAAGATAACCTCATATCCTAAGCAAGTAAAGTCTTAAATAATATTGTCTTTCATCTGGCCTCTGACTTTCCTTGAGTTCTTTCTAATTATCTGCATACCACAATAACCATAGAGGTAAATTTTGGACCCAATGAGATCCCAGTAACATCAGGTATCTCCAGCACATAAGCAGGGATCTTACATAACATAGTTTGCTTCTGGCCCAGAAATTAAAACAGCGGCCACCAGAATAAATCACGATATGCCTATGATAGTGAACAGACCAAGTGATGATCAAAAGAACTGGGAAGATCTTGTCAAAATTCTGTCCACCACAACCTGAAAAATGCTTCACAAGGCTTTAATCCCCCTGACACCTCACTTCAGCAATGTCCCAACCATGAGTATCACACTTCCACAGTTAGAAGGCACTCTTAGGCAGAGTCCCAGGAGTTTTTGCAGTAGAACCGTGTGGATGTTTGTTTTAGTTGGAGTAAAAATGCTTTACAATGTTGTTAGTTTCTGATGTAGAACAAAGTGAATCAGCCATATGTATACATATATTCCCTCCCTTTTAAGCCTCCATCCCAGCCCTTATCCGGCCCTTCTAGATCATCAGAGAGCAGGGAGCTGAGCTCCCTGTACTATGCAACAGTTTCCCACGAGCTATGTATCATGAGAAGAACACCCTTGTGCGGGTGTTAAAGTGCAGAAGCAGCAGGGACAGGACACTGAGAGCTTTTGCTACAGCCACTCCTGTACTTTAGATGGCCTCATTCTCTGTGTTCATTAGTGCTGACCTAGCACTCCTTCTTCATACAGTGGCCTCTCGCAATATTTCTAAGGAAGGATTCAAGACAAGGAGGTATATTACTGCCACTGCAGCTGGTCCCTTCACCTCCTCCTTTACCATTCATTCTAGATTCTGCTCACACTCAATCAGTGTTTAAAAGTCACTACCTCTAGCTGTCCCATTGCTCCTCACCTCCTCTTCCCTGATACAAGCTCCTTGGTGGTCATTAATATGAACCAGTAGATATACATGTTTTTTGCCAAATCCCATGGGAGTATTCACATGCTTCTTTCCCAAAACTTCTTTACCTCTGATTGTCAAGTCTTGCTAATTCTCTCTGTACATCAAGTAGATGACCGCAGGCACTGCTTAAAGCTCTGCCTCCATCTTTGTAGTTCACTCATGACTTAATGCTGTAATGTGACAACATTTTAGCTTGCACAGCATAGTAATATTCATTACGAGGCCTGGAATCTCCTTAAGGCCATTGATGTGAAAAGAAGGAAAGACAATCATTTAAGTGAGGTAAGCAAAATAAGGTCTGGGACAACTGACTGTATAATTTATGCCCCTATAGTGGCTCTAACCAGTGGTCCTCAACCAGTTTTGTGGAAGATAATTTTTTCGACAGACTGAGGGTGAGGATGGTTTTAGGAATAGTCAAGTACATTAAATTTATTGCACATTTTATTTTTATTATTAGTACATCAGCTCCACCTCATATCATCAGGTGTTAGATCTCGAAGTTTGGAGACCCCTGACCTAGGCAGTTCCCCAAATACAGTCCTGTTGGAATAGGCTACTGCTATGCCTACAACTTTGCTACTTCTTGCGTCATACAATCCAAGCTCTGTTTTGAATGGTAGCTAGTTTTCTGCTGCATTCTTTGCTGCAGATTCTATGGGTTTCCTCTGGGACTCTAATATTGTGTCAGAGACTCTACCCAGCTTTTTTTTTACTTATGGTTAACACCAGGAGCCCTTTTGTATCCCCCAAATCATATGTTCAGAGAAGCAGGGCTGCTTGAACCTCAGCTTAAACTTACTGAAGAGTTCTTTCCTGCTCTTCATCCCAATCAAAACAATGAACCTTCAATCTCATCTAGTAAATAGAGCACAAATCAAATCAGAATCCTTAAGGGTGTTATGAGCTGTCTCCAAAATCCAGAGAGGTTGCTTTCTTAATGGTAGGAGGTCAAGGTAAAATAGTTTGTCCTTTGACACTGGAGTGATGTCTGGTTACGTTCCTAACCATTGGAAATGCAAAAGTCTCCCTAATGTGGTAAAAATTTCCCTAAGTGGCAAGCTCTTGAATCTTCTGGATCCTTGTCTTTCACCATTGTCATGTGCATAGGCTGTATATCAGAGAATTCAAAGAACTTGACACTTTCTGCTTAGCCACTCAGGTTAATACGATTGATCCACATACTGGGTCCGTGTGATATGAACTGTCAAAATGGTCACGGTTCTTTCAAGCTACATTGTGACAATACACAAAAAAATCACTGTAGCTTTATAAAAATTCTAATATGTGCACTGTTGTCTACCCCAGGTGAACAAAAACTGCTTTAGATATATTTCAGTGATAGAAATTAACTAAAAGAAAACATCAGCAAGAACAATATCTGCATAGCAAATGCTAGAGATATTTTATTTAAAATTCCTTTTTAGGGATTTCCCTGGAAGTCCAGACACTGACACTTCGCACTCCCAAAGCAAGGGGCCTGGGTTCAACCTCTGGTCAGGGATCTAGATCCCATATGCCGCAACTGAAAATTTGCACTTCACAACAAAAACACCTTGCAGGCTACAATGAAGGTGGAAGGTCCCACCTACCACAACTAACACCTGGCACAGACAAATACATAAGTAAATAAATAAAATTTTTTAAAGTTTACTTTATTAAAGATGTCACATCTGGCACAACAGCTGTTTGTTTACTTTGGGCCATCTTTATCTGCCAGAAGCCATGGTTTATTCAGGAACTGTGCTGGTGAACTAAACAGGGACAAGTCTGTGGCCTAGTGCCTTGCATCCCTTGGTCTTTGTGCCCTTGCACCAGGGATGCAGCACTGATTATGATTAATTACATTGATCGTGATGAAAGAAGCTGTAGTTTCAAGGGCAATACAAGATGCACTAAGTTGTTGTCATGGACAACTGGGACACAGTCCCAAGCAGGGGCTTAGAAGAGATTGATTACAAACTCTTGGCTTCCCTGGTGGCTCAGAGGTTAAAGCGTCTGCCTCCAATGCAGGTTTGATCCCTGGGTTGGGAAGATCCCCTGGAGAAGGAAATGGTAACCCACTTCAGTATTCTTGCCTGGAGAATTGCATGGACAGAGAAGCCTGGTAGGCTACCATCCATGGGGTCACAAAGAGTCAAGTGATTTCACCCTTCAGGTTATTCAGTTGAGGGCAAGAAAGCTGGAGTATCCAATGTCCATCAGTCATTGTTTAAGGATTTTTCTTGTAGGGATTGACCACCCTGAACTTCCTGTTTCCATTGGGTTCAGGCCAAGATGCTCTTGAGACCAAAAAATGTAGTCCATCAAAGATTCACAGGTAATTTTGAGACAAAGCTATTGGTCTATGAGAGAGGGGTGAACATCAAAATTCACCCTTCAGGTTATTCAGTTGAGGGCAAGAAAGCTGGAGTATCCAATGTCCATCAGTCATTGTTTAAGGATTTTTCTTGTAGGGATTGACCACCCTGAACTTCCTGTTTCCATTGGGTTCAGGCCAAGATGCTCTTGAGACCAAAAAATGTAGTCCATCAAAGATTCACAGGTAATTTTGAGACAAAGCTATTGGTCTATGAGAGAGGGGTGAACATCAAACAGCAGAGTCTTCCACTTGAGCCAAACAAAGCTAGTCCCTGCCATGCCTCTTGTCTGATGTGCAGCTCACCTCAAGTTCAAAGTGAAAATGAAAGCAAAAATGTTAGTCA
The DNA here is from genome assembly GCA_006408675.1 of Madoqua kirkii. Classification (NCBI taxonomy): domain Eukaryota; kingdom Metazoa; phylum Chordata; class Mammalia; order Artiodactyla; family Bovidae; genus Madoqua; species Madoqua kirkii. Next base: position 13,685 of record SJYC01131679.1, read on the forward strand.
CTCAGTAGTGTCCAACTCTTTTGCGAACCCATGTACTATAGCCCACTAGGCTTCTCTGTCCATGGAATTCTCCAGGCAAGAATATTAGAGTAGGGTGGCCATTTCCTTCTCCAAGGGATCTTTCTGGCCCAGGGGTTGAATCCAGGTCTCCTACACTGCAGGCAGATTCTTTATCATCTGAGTCAGCAGGGAAGCCCCTTACTCAGGTTACTTACACAATTTTTTTAAATGCCTGGCACTGAATTGCTGGATCTCTGTGACAAAGTTTTTGCAAGTCTCAGTGACAAAGCTGAGAATGACAAAATACTAGCATATGGGGTGCAAAGAATATTTTTCATTCTAAGACCTCTAATCATCCACTTCCATTTTGGGTATTAAAATGTCCAGTCCTAAAAAAAAATAATGGTGATAGTGTGTTATAATATTTTAATGTTTAACTTGCAAATTGGTTTTCTTCATTTGTGTGCATTTTAAAATTTTTATTTTCAGTACATTAACTTTACTCATAAAAACAAGCATTTTTATCAAGTTTATTAAAGCATTTATACGCAATAAGGTACTTTCCATACAATGAGTTTTACAAAATGTGTATCATCTTAACAAGTACAAAAATCAAGAAAATGTCTGTTTTCATCACTGAAAAATGTTGCCTCATGCCCATTTGCGATTGATATCTTACTCTACCCCTTGCATTAAGCAAGCATTGGTTGCTTTAAAGTATGCATTAGCTTCTCATATTGTAGAATTTCATATGAAAGGAATCATGCAGTATGTATTTTCTGTTTAGAAGAAATAAACCAATTCTACACAGACTTTTCCAGAAAAAAATGAAGAGGAGATACTTTTCAACATATACTGTGAGAACACATTTATCATTATGCCAAAATCAGACAAATACATTGTATAAAAAATTAATAGATCATTTCTTTGGAAGGAATGATGCTAAAGCTGAAACTCCAGTACTTTGGCCACCTCATGTGAAGAGTTAACTCATTGGAAAAGACTCTGATGTTGGGAAAGATTGAGGGTAAGAGGAGAAGGGGACAACAAAGGATGAGATGGCTGGATGGCATCACGGACTTGATGAACGTGAGTCTGAGTGAACTCCGGGAGATAGTGATGGACAGGGAGGCCTGGCGTGCTGTGATTCAAGGAGTTGCAAAGAGTTGGACATGACGGAGCAACTGAACTGAACTGAACTGATTCTTCAAAGACATAGATCCAAAACATTAAATAAAATTTTAGA
>SJYC01131680.1:0-15046 GCA_006408675.1 Madoqua kirkii
AGGAATGATGCAAAGCTTAAACTCCAGTACTTTGGCCACCTTATGCGAAGAGTTGATTCATTGTAAAAGACTTTGTTGCTGGGAGGGATTGGGGGCAGGAGAAGGGAATGACAGAGGATGAGATGGCTGGATGGCATCACGAACTTGATGGACGTGAGTCTGAGTGAATTCTGGGAGTTGGTGATGAACAGGGAGGCCTGGCGTGCTGCAATTCATGGGGTTGCAAAGAGTTGGACACGACTGAGTGACTGAACTGAACTGAACTGAACTGATGGACATCTTATCTTTGACAAAGGAGCCAAGAATATACAATGGAGAAAAGACAATCTCTTTAACAAGTGGTGCTGGAAAAACTGGTCAACCACTTCAAAAGAATGAAACTAGAACACTCTCCAACACCATACACAAAAGTAAACTCAAAATGGATTAAAGATCTAATTATAAGACCAGAAACTATAAAACTCTTAGAGGAAAACATAGGAAAAAACACTCTCTGATATAAATCACAGCAGGATCATCTATGACCCACCTCCCAGAGTAATGGAAGTAAAAGCAAAAATAAACAAATGCAACCTAATTAAACGTTTTTTCTCAATTAAGGAAACTATAAGCAAGGTGAAAAGATAGCCTTCAGAATGGAGAAAATAATAGCAAATGAGCAACTGACAAATTAATCTCAAAAGTATACAAGCAATTCCTACAGCTCACTTCCAGAAAAATAAACGACCCAATCAAAAAATGGGCCATGGAACTAAACAGACATTTCTCCAAAGAAGACGTACAGAGGGCTAACAAGCACATGAAAAGATGCTCAACATTACTCATTATCAGAGAAATGCAGATCAAAACCACAATGAGGTACCATCTCATGCCAGTTAGAATGGCTGCTCTCAAAAAGTCTACAAACAGTAAATGCTGGAGAAGGTGCGGAGAAAAAGGAACCCTCTTACACTGTTGGTAAGAATGCAAACTAGCACAGCCACTATGGAGAACAGTGTGGATATTCCTTAAAAAACTGGAAATAGAACTGCCATACGACCCAGCAATCCCACTGCTGGGCATACACACTGAGGAAACCGGAATTGAAAGAGACATGTGTACCCCAGTGTTCATCACAGCACTGTTTACAATAGCCAGGACATGGAAGCAACCTAGATGTCCATCAGCAGACAAATGGATAAGAAAGCTTGTGGTACATATCACAATGGAATATTACTCAGACATTAAAAAGAATGCATTTGAATCAGTTCTGATGAGGTGGATGAAACTAGAGACTATTATACAGAGTGAAGTAAGTCAGAAAAAAAAACACCAATACAGTAACTAACACATATACATGGAATTTAGAAAGATGGTAACAATGACCCTATATGTGAGACGACAGCAAAAGAGACACAGATGTAAAGAACCCATCTTTTGGACTCTGTGGGAGAGGGCGAGGGTGATATGATTTGAGAGAATAGCATTGAAACATGTATATTGTCATATGTGAATCAGACTGCCAGTCCAGGTTTGATGCATGAAACAGGGTGCTTGGGGCTGGTGCACTGGGATGACCCTGAGGGATGGGATGGGGAGACAGGTGGGAGGGGGTTCAGGATGGGGAACATGTGGACACCCATGGCTGATTCATGTCAATGTATGGCAAAATGCACTACAATATTGTAAAGTACCTAGCCTCCAATTAAAAGAAATTAATTAATTTAAAAAATAAAGTCCACCAGCCTAAAATAAATAAATTAAATATCTTGAGCTGACCAAACACTTTCCGTTGCCTAACCTCTTTATTCATTGCTCAGAGCTCAAAGACAAGATCCTTTAGAGTAGGAAGAAAACATCTTTATGGCTCCAGAACCTGAAAAGTGGAGTTTGTTGTCTCCTGGTTTAGCACATTCTAATTATCAGCTTCCTGTTTTCATGTTCAAGAGCAGAGAAGTGCATTATGCTTACCCAAAGGCACAGAGGTCAATACCAATCCCTTGCTATGATACTCAACAATCGGACCTGTGGCCAGAGGTCTGCCTCCATGCCTAACAGCTATTTCAGAAGCAGCAGCCCTTACAACATAACTGAGGAAATGGTTACAGTCTCTCCACTTATCATCTATGTTCCCCCCTGCAACAGGAGGCTTGCTCAATTCTCATCACACTCAATACCTTTCTGCAAGCCGTCTTACCCCATATGAAATACCATTACTAACTTGTGACATAACCCTTTCCTGCTGCAACAAGCTCAACCTTGCAACTCTTCTCCCTTTACATAGTGGCAAAACTACTTATTACTGTCTGATCCTAACTGGTCAGTTATTAACCCTTAGCAGTGGAGAAGGCAATGGCACCCCACTCCAGTACCCTTGCCTGGAAAATCCTATGGATGGAGGAGCCTGGTAGGCTGCAGTTCATGGTGTCGTTAAGGGTCGGACATGACTGAGCGACTTCACTTTTCACTTTCATGCATTGGAGAAGGAAATGGCAACCCACTCCAGTATTCTTGCCTGGAGAATCCCAGGAACGGGGGAGCCTGGTGGGCTGCCGTCTATGGGGTCGCACAGAGTCGGATATGACTGAAGTGATTTAGCAGCAGCAGCAGCAGTGACTTAAAACTTCCTTATGAATCACCAAATCTGCACAAGAGTCATTTCCTGAATATCTCCCTGTTGCTCAAATGTGGTCTAACCCTATGATACTGACTCTTTGAAGTAAGCCTTGGAGATTAAAAATTCTCCACAACAAGGAACATGATTTTATGGCACAAGTCCATTCCAGTGATATGGGACAAAGTAAACCTCTAAGTTGTTTGGCAATGCTTTTAGAGAATGATCTTGATCAAAAGGGCAATATGTGAAATAAAATGGAGTCATTTATGTCAAGAGGTTTTAAAATGAAGCCAAAAGGCCATTCATGAGTTAGACTTTATGTACGTCTCACCAGGTGGAACCATGAACTTAAGAACTGAGCCACACCACAGATAGTGCAAGGACTCTGCAAGAACACTGACAACTTGTCACAGTAATGAATTCTTATCTCCCTCCAGTGACAGCCTTAGCCATCAATCATGTTTAGCCAACTAAATTCTGCCTTCATCTGCCTCTAAAATTCTTTGTTATGCAAACCTCCCTTCTTTGCCATTAAAAACCCCTTTTACTTCCTAGCAGGCAGTGTTGATATTGCTCCCCAAATCTGGGTGCACTGAATTGCAATTCTTTGATCCCAAATAAATGATTTGTGTTTGATTATTTCCTGCTAGGTTTCTTCAGGCTGGCAAGTACAAAGAATAAATCTGTGCTACTCACACATCAGTCTCTTGGCTTTATCAAAATGAAATTTTTACAAACCAAAGAAAATATGCCATTTTTGCTCATTATCTCTCTTCAAAATCCCTAGTATCATCTTCCAAGCTGGACAACTACATCTGTAATAATTTTTTTTAAGTATAACTAATTTACAATGTTGTGTTAGCTTTAGGTATACAGCAAAGTGATTCAGCTATACAGTCTTTTTTGCAGATTCTTTTCCATTATAGGTTATTACAAGACTGGAATATAGTTTCCTGTGTTATACAGTAGTTCAATGGTAAAGAGTTCACCTGCCAATGCAGGAGGCACAGGCTTGATCCCTGGATTGGGAAGACCCCCTGGAGAAGGAAGTGGCAACTCATTCCAGTATTCTTGCCTGGGAAATCCCATGGGTAGAGGAGCCTGGCAGGCTAAAGTCCATTGGGTCACAAACAGTCAGACACTACTTAGCAACTAAACCAAAGAAGGCCCATCCATCTTGCTGCAAATAACATTATTTCATTTTTTATGGCTGAGTTTCCACTGTGTATAAATACATATTCTTTATCCATTCATCTGTTGCTGGACCTTAGATAGCTTCCATGTCTTGGCTCAATAGTGCTGATATGAACACTGAAGTCCATGTATCTTTTCAAATTAAAGTTTTCTCTGGATACACACCCAGGAATGGAACTGCAGAAGCATATGGTAGCTCTATTTTTAGTTTTTCTTTTTAAGGAACTTTCACACTGTTTTCCATAATGGTTGTACCAACTAACATTCCTACCAACAGTATGCAAAGGTTCCCTTTTTTCCACACTGTGTCCAACGTTTATTATTTTTAGACTTTATAATGATGGCCAACTGACTGCTGTGAGGTGATACTTCATCGTAGCTTTGATCTGCACTTCCCAATAATTAGTGATTTTGAGCATATTTTCATGTGCCTGTTGGCCATCTATATGTCTTCTTGGGAGAAATGTTTGTTTAGGCCTTTTGCTGATTTTGTGATTGGGTTGTTTCCTGATATTAAGCTGTTTGTGAATTTTGGAAATTAATCCCTCACTGGTAGCACTGTTTGCAAATATTCTATCCTAGTCTACATGTAGTCTTTTCATGTTGTTTTATGGCTTCCTTTGTTGTGCAAAAACTTTTAAAGTTTAATTAGGTTTCATTTGTTTATTTTTGTTTTTATTTCCCTTACTCTAGGAGATGGGTCCAAAAAAATATTTCTGTGATTTATGTTGAAAACTTGTTCTGCCTATGTTTTCCTCTAGGAGTTTATGGTATCCAGCCTTAGTACTTTAATGTATTTTTATTTTATTTTTGTATATGGTATTAGGGAATTAAACAACTATATCTGAATGTGAGTCTATTATCTTCATTAATATAAATAATTAACAGGGAAATCTAATACAAAAGATCACAGGCATATAGGGTCTCAGAAAGATCAAAGAATACACCCTTGAATCTACTTTTGTTTACACACTGTTTCCTGGAAGACATGTACTTCTCTATATAAAGTCAAATTCTAACAATGAGAACTACTTAACTATATTGTTGGATTCAAAAGATTGCTACAAACTCACCTCATATACAGCAAGATCTATACCTGCATAAGGTATAATGCCTAATAAATTGGGAACATAACCTTTGTAAAAAGCTCCCATGCCTTCATACTTCAAAATCTTCTTGGCACAATCAAACATTCCAGAGTATTGTCCAGTTTTGCCTACAGCCAGCCTGGTTTTCAGAACCTGGTTATGAAAGAATATAACAAACACTATTATTAACATTAATACTATCATCATAGAATTTGAAAGAAGTAATTTTACAGAGAACAAATACCTAGCATATATTGTCACTCAAATGACTGTCCAATTTGTTGATGTGTAAGAAACTCTTACACAGTATCTCTCTTGAAGGTCTAAGACCAGAGTTAAGAAGATGCTTTAGTTGTAAAAAGAATCTGAATTAGGGCAGTGGCAGAGGAAACAGAAGGTAACCTATTGATATCTTAATAAAACTGTGACAAATTAGATATGGAGGGTGGGGGAAGGATGACTCAAGAGTTTCTAGCATGGAACTCAGGATGTGGCCAGCAGGATAGAGGGAAGGTGATGCTATTAACTGAGGTGGAAGATGTAAGAGGAAGCTTAGATATTAATTAGGATATCTTTTGAGGGGTGTGTGGAGTAATATGAACAATAATATTAAGATGCTTGAAAGGAAAGCTATATTAACATACATACCATAAAGATGAAAATTAAAGATATTTCTTAGGTCTTTTCAGTTATTAAAAAACCCTTTGTCATATCAATAAAGACATCTACATCTATAATATTACTTTTACCCTAAAGGAGGAGTTGGTGAACTTTTTCTATAAAGTGAATATTTTAGTTTCTGCAGAACTAAAATACCAGGTCTCTTTTGCAAATTCTTTGGTCTCATATTTTGTTTGTTTTTGTTTTTGTTTTTGTTTTTGTTTGTTTAATGCTTTATTCTATTTTTAAACCACCTTTGAAAGGTAAAAATGCAAAAACCAAAAATAAAAAAGGCTGTACAAAATAGTTTACAGATCCATGGTTTGCTAATCTGTGCTCTAATGGAAGGATGTCCATTTAGGATTACTATCACCTAATCCAATTCTAAGGTTCCATTATAAAGTTTATGGTATAGAAACTCTTTAGAGAGAATTGGGTATTCTAATTCTTATTAACACTATTGCAACCAGCCTTCAAGATAAACCACAACTCTCCCAGCCTCCTGGTATTTATACCATGTGTATCCCCTTCCACAGTCTATCAGGGGCAGTCTGTGCAACCTACAAAGCAGAGCAAATGTGACCAAAGAGTGAAGTTCCATCTTGGGTGTTCTCTTTGATAACTGATCTGGGAAAAAATACAGCTACCATGTTATGAGGATACACAAGCATCCTATGGAGAGGCCCATGCAATAAGGAACTGATATCTTCAACCAATAGCTATGGAGCCCTGGCAATACACACACGAATACACTTAAGAGGAAGTCCATCCCCCATTGATACCTGCAGGGACTGCAGCCTTGGCTGACACCCTGACTGCAGGCTGGGAGAAATCCTGAACTAGAAGCCAGATTCCTGACCCACAGAAACTGTGAGATGATAAATATGTTTTAAACTGTGAATTTGGGGATAACCTATTATGCAGCAATAGATAAAAATACAAACACCACTAATACCACAGACTTCATAATAGTACTTACCTCCATAGGATAAATAAAAGTCTGTGCAGTTGCTCCAGCCATGGAACCAGATACAAATCTCTCAAAGGTTCCTATTTTCTGTCCATCCTCAGTAAGCAACTTCTTGTACTGTATAAATGAAGTTTTAAATGTGCATTAATATTTGCTATAGAATGAACTGTGTTCTTCCCCCATTTCTCCCTCCCTCCCCCTCCCAGATTCATATTTTGAAACTGCATTAACCTCCAGTGCATGGTATCTGGGATGGGGCCTTTGGGAGAAATTATGGTCTGATTATGAGACTGGGCCCTCATGACAGGGTTAGTGTTCTTACAAGAGACATCAGAGTTCTCTTTACCTTTCTCCCACACACATGTTCAGTCTCATCCTCCTTCCCTCCCCTTCACTTTTCTCTGCTTCCTTTCTCTCTATCTCCCCCCTCACCCAACACGCATGCACCAAGGAAAGGCCATGTGAACAGACAGCGAAAGGGTGGCCATCTGCAAAGCAAAATGAGAGCCCTCCAGAAACCGAGGCACCTTGATGACAGATTCCCCAGCTCTAGAACCATGAGAAATAAACTTCCATTCTTTAAACCACCCAGCGTATGGTGCTCTGTTATGGCAGCCCAAGCTAAGACAATACCAAAATACAAATCAGCTCCTAGAAATCAATTAATTGACAATGTGATGTTTCTCAAAATGCACACACTGCATTAACAGTATCTAACAGAAAAGCAAGGCTTGAATGCTAATAGACTCATTTACTAGAGAGTGATTTTCAAGTTAGAATTCCACAAAACACAGATGGTCCACAGAGATGACCCTCTAGCTCCTTTGCTGCAACAGAATCACAGCATTCTTCTCCAGATGCACAGGCTAATAAAGGGCTCACAGCTTTTAGATACTGTCCCCATGGTTTTCACCAGTACAAATAAATCAGAAACACACACATAATAAAACAACTTAGAAAAACAGTTTTGGTAGATAATACATATGATTACACTAACAAAACAACCCCAGACCCCTTGGCCCACCAGAACTAAAGCAAGTGACAAGGCTGATGGCTGGAAGTCTGGCACAAGTGCAGCCAAGTACCGATGGGGCAGGATGTTAATATCATGGGCTCCAAAGGCGGGCAGACCTGAACTGGAACCCCTGAACTATATGGCTCTGAGTAAGTTCACAAACATACCCAAACTGCAGGTGCCTCATCTGTGACAACAAGACCTATACCAAACGGGCTTGTTGAAAGAGTTATTAGGTAATACATATAACACAGTTAGCACAGTGCTGGGCAAATGCTCAATAAACATTGTTGTTGTTATTATCATTATCATCTGTATCCAGCTTGTCGAGAAAACCTCTGCCCAAATGAGACTGTGGTTAGAAGCCAAGCAAATTTCTCCTAGAATTGTGACATGGGTCTATGGGTACAATTAGGCACTGATATCAGAGGGAGAAACGGACAAAGTGACAAAGAAGCAGACACATGGAGAAGGGACAGGTCAGCGGGGTTCCACTTCTGCACTCCCTAAGGCTCCTCCCCTTAATGCCCCAGGCATCCCCACAGTGACGCCTACCCCCACCCCCACCTGGCTTTCCCGAGCCAGCCAGAGTTCAATTCCTTAAAATCAGAAGAACTTAGTGCAAAATTATAGGAATACTTTGTCCTAGTAAAGCTGTGCTTCTCTGCTCATGATAAAAATTGAATACCATTTCAAAAAGTTCCCCAAATGGCAGATATCTGTCTCCCCCAAAAGTTCATGTTTCTATGGGCTCTATTTCTTGAACTACATCATAATGTTAATAACCAACACTCCTCTTCTGCATAGGCCCTATTACTTTTCCTGTATGTTAGATCATCACAATCATTAAATACAATTTATTGAAAGCCATCCTGCATATGAATAGGAACCTTGAAGACATATCTTTTACATACTGTACCCCAACCCAAAGCACCCATCAAAAGTACTCAGTAAATACTTAGTGACTGGTAGAGAATAAGAGTATGGGTTTCGGGCTTTTGCACCCCAAAACACACCATGCACAAAGGGAAGAGTTGAGGACAGAGATACAGGGTTAGGCAAAATGACAAGGGCTTAACCCTGTGTCACCAAGCTTAGTTTCTACCCCAGGGATGTGGTGTCAGGTGACAGAGGCTTTAAGAGGCTTGCTCAAGGCCACAGAATTTGACTTTTTCAAAGCCTTCACCTCAATAACAACCTATCAGAGATCAAAGGTCCTATGGTCTACTCCTTCTACATGTTACAGAAAGAGCTCAAACCCAGCCTGTGCAAAAATGCAACTGTCATTTGATCTCAAAATTGATTCTTCTTTTTGTCTTTCTGTGTATTTGGTTGCTCAAGTTAGAAATCAGAAATGATTCTTGATTCTTCTTTTTCACCTCCACATCCACTCAGTGAGTTCTGTTGTTTCTATTTCCCCAAATATTTTTCAGTTCACATCAGTTTTTCTCCAGTCACTGCAGCCACTGCCTTATACTGATACTCATCATTTCCTACCTGAATCCCTGAATTATTTCCTTAAATAGTCTTCCTGCCTCCAATGGAGCCTCACTCTCTTCCCACACCTCTCTACTTCCCAGGTTGATCTGAAATGCAAATACATTCATTCCACTTCCCTAAATAGGATACTTCCATAATGTCCTCCCCACATTCAGGATAAAATCCAGACTCCCATCACATCTGGCTCCTGCCTATCTGTCCAGCCTGTTTTCATCATCATCTTCCTGGACATATGCTCCGTGACACTTGAACCCAGTGAAACTTCAGCTTCCTTAGTGAATGATGTTCTCCTGTGCATACATTTCTATCCACAGGCTGCCACTTCTGTTCAAAATACCTTTCCCTCCATCTTAATGAACTCAAGACTGAGGGCAACCTTGGGCTCCAAACCCAGCTCTGGCAGTTCTTTGTTTTCATTCATTCAACAGGGATTTTCCAGAACTGGGAACACACACTGAAAACAAATACTGCCTAAGGAAGCTCACAGTCCTGAATTCAATACTGAATTCTGATGAAAGTACTAACAGAAAAACAAAGGGAAGGTTTCCTGGAGGAAATAACTCTCCAGTGAAGTGTGGAAGCATGTTTACCACCGTAAGACCTAGAGAAAGAGGAATGGGATGTGTGCGTGTGTGTCTGTGTGTCTGTCTCTGTGACTAGAGTGGGGGCGGTGGAGGGATGACTGTGAAGTACCCCTGGGATATCTAGGTGGAGATGCACAGATATGCAGTCCACAGGTGGATGTGTAGGTACCCAGATGAATAGAAAAATGCTAGAAGGGAAGGCAGTTAGAATACAGATAGAGGCAGAAACCATGAGAACACAAGACCACACTGCCTCCTGATCCTGATAAAACTGCACTGTTACACCAGTGAGAACCAAAACGGACCACCACTTTATCCTCTATTGATGTGTTTAAGAGATCTACATATCAGGCTGACACTATCCTTTTCTTCATTTTTCTAAACTGTTAGTTTTTCAATGAAACAAAACCTACGTGAATCCAGAAGGGAGCTAGCTAGGTACTCTGGGAAGTTTGAGAATATGGATGGCATAATAGTTTACCCAAAGTAGTTTACAATTCACTGGGGAAAAAAATGGGTTTTCTATTATCCAGTGCAAAATTGAATATTCCATAATACAGTATTCTAAGGAAGTCGGCAGGTGAGGCGTCAGTTTTGGTTGGGATGCTTAGGAAATGCTTCTAATAGGAAGCTGGACTTAACAGAGCCCTGAGGGATAAATAGACCTACACCAGGGAGAGAAAATAAACAGGTAAAACAGGCCCCAGAGACCACAAGGACACTGCACCACCTTGTGCAAAGAGCTGTCTCCTGATCTCTAAGAAAAGTTATCATGCAGAAATGAGAATACTGTGAAGAGCACCCAGAAAGGAGTCTGGCTGGATGGAAGCAGAGGATGCCTGTTGGTGGGGTCCAAGGGGAAAATTAGCCAAGTAGCATAAAGTGTAATGCACATATCTGCTTACACTAATACAAACTTCCACAAATACTGACTTCCTGCCTATGGAATAATGGTTTTATTAATGTACTTCAGTATTTGTTTTAGGCTCTGGCTTTCCTATCATAAAATCTAGTATGTGGTCAGAATAACCTACAGGTATCTAAATGTAAGCCCTAACTCATGATTTCATAGAGGGAAAATATCCTTCCCAATGACAGGCTATAATTTAAGTCATAGAGGCTAGATTTTTTCAATTTTCTTTGCTTCTCTATTCTTTTAAGCCAAGAAAAGACTCCTCCAGACTTTGTAACCTTCTCAAGAGTATTCTGTTGCTCAAGAACGAAACACTAAAAAAAAAAAAAACTAAACACTCTCAAAAATAATCAAAAATCTCTTTGAAATAATACAACATATAAGGTGAAGTTAAATTTCAAGGTTCTTATTATCTGTGGTTAACAATGACAAAATAAATCATGGAAAGAATAATTTTGTGCATGCTTAACTAGACAACTCTGCTACTGACCATAAAGAGAAGCCACTTCTAAAATCTACTAGTGTATTTCCTCTTAACATCAAATTAACAGAAAGGTTAATTCAGAAGTAAATCACTTTCATTCATTTACTCATTCACTCACTCATTCAGCATTTATTAAAGACTCATCACATGCCAGGCTCTGTCCATGTGCTGGAGTGCACGGAGAAGCAGCCAGCCCCCAGCTGATGGAGCTTTCTTTCTAAATTCAACTCAGTTTTATAGCAATGTCAGATTACGCTAAGGATATGAACTTAAAAGTTTTCCTTCCAGATTTTGGATGGGGACACTGTCATAAAAACTTAGGTCCATGTGCAACTTCTATTTTGAATTCAAAATGAGTAAGCTAAAATCTTGCATTTCCTTTAAGAGCTACTTAGAAAACACAAAAACCTTTATGATATAATATGAAATTCAGAATCCCAGAATTTAGTGCAGACTCTCTAAATTAATCTAATCTCCTGTAACAGAAATTCTTCATAGAGTATATGTGGAAAATTATCAGGTATTAAAATAATAATGTAAAATGCATGGTATTTTAATTGTCTTTGAATCAATTTGACTCCTTCTTGTTAAAAGATTCCAGAGGTGATATCTATTACCTGTTCATACGCCCAGAACTTAACAGCTGTCTCAGGAGCAATTTTAATGACGTTTGTACCATTTCCTCTCCAAAGCGAGCGGATACCTCCTTCTTTCACCATCTGTCGAAAGCCGCCATATATGTTCATTTTCGCTGATTTTGATCCATGGACCTAAAAATAAAGCAGAATGATATAAAATACTGGTGAAATGTTATCATTACTATTTCAAAAGCAGTAATACAACCACTCTCTTCCCTTCAATACTATTATTACTACAAAAAGATGTATTTAAAAATATAGAAGGTTGGGAAAGTATATATAATGGGAAGAACTATTACCACCACTGTAGAAGCTTGACTCTGAGAAAAACTGATATCCTCATATTGGGAAAGCCGAGAAGACTTGATCAAAATTAAAATCATGAACAACACCCGTAAGATAAAATGAACCAACTTAATACTTATTAGGCTATGAAACACCCTTTGGCATATGAGCAAGTTCAATTTAAGAAAAATTAGAAAAATATAGTGACGGCAATATATTATTCCTCCTCCCTGAGAAATAAGACAGACATGAAATATAAATGGGACTGAAAACAATTTGGATATTATGTTTATCAGAACCAGAGAGACCAGGATATCCATAGCCTGACACCAAAAATAAAACCTATACATTCTATGGCTTATCTTGAGGCATCATGTGTGAACTCCTGACCCAATGAGTACCGATAAATTACCTGACTCGTACTGCCAATGTCATAGTTGTTTAAATAAACTAGACCTTATGCTTGCCTCTATCTAAAACTGATTACATATAATACACCTCAAATAAAAAAGTCAGCTATTCTTTTTTGTTTTTATTTTGCATTGGGATATAGCCAATTAACAATGTTGTGATAGTTTCAGGTGAACGGCAAAAGGAATCGGCCATATATTCACATGTATCCATTCTTTTCCAAATTCCCCTCCCATCCAGACTTCTACATAACACTGAGCAGTTCCATGTGCTACAGTAGATTTTCACTGGCTATCCATTTTAAACAGTGCGCCACAGGTCCATCCCAAGCTCCCTAACAATCCCCTCCCTCTGGCAACCAGAAGTTTGTTCTCTAAGCCTGTGAATCTCTTCCTGTTTTGCAAGCAAGTTCATTGTATCATTTCTTTTTAGATTCCACATTTAAGGGAAGTCATACAATATTTCCCCTTCTCTGTCAAAAGTCAGCTATTCTTTTGATTGTTTCAGCTTACACAAAATGAGTCACTACTACATTAAAAAAAAAAAAAAAAAGATCAGAGGGGCTGAAGATTAAACGTTAGCCATGAGGGCAGTATGTGATGTAGTCACAGTAAAAACCTTCAACATCAAAGACTTAGGTGAGCTTCCTTGACTAGTATGCAACTCTGTGCATGCTGTCACAGGCTGATGCCAAGAAATAACACACTGTGACTCTCCGGGGAGAAAACAACAGAAATTCTGCATTTGATTCTTCCATGGACTCAGCCCTATGTTCTTTGCTCCTTGGCTGATTTTAATCTGTATCTTTAGTTCTAATAAACCATAACCATAAGTATAAAACCTTAAAGTGAGTTCTGTGAATTACTGAATCCGAAGGTAGTTTGAGAAACTTCCTGAACTTGTAGGAAATAAAGCCGAAATATATTCATTTTATTTTAAAGAAACTGCACATAAAATATGACAAAGGAAAGATGAATGCTTATTCAAAATTTCTCACTCAATTTACTACCATTCCTAAAAACAAAAATACATGCTAATTCTCTCTCCTTTCTCTTTAAAGCAGTATCATTACCCCTAAATATATTTTGAGATGTAGATATATTCTAGATGAATTCTAGTTGAAAATATTGTCAGAAATCATTCTGTACAGAAATCTAAGGACAAGTACAAAAGTATTGACCACAGGAGTAATAACACAATTTTTAAAAACCTTCTTAAAGCAACTACTATATTCTAGTGGGGTGTTCCAGCCTACTAGCCATTTTCCCATAACATTGTTTAATGTTTTTACCACTCTTGTTAGATAGTCTTGCTCCCATTCTAGAATGAAAAAAAATGGAGCCTCAGGAGTTTCATGCAATATGAGAAAAATAGTCAAAAACACTCCATTCCTTGTCTAATTTGTTGTGAAGGAAAAGTTATTCAACTCTCTGAGCCACTATGAGGATAAAATTCCCTGGCTGCATTATTAGAGGATTAAATGGGTTACCATAATGAAGACCAAATATTAATCCTTTCCTTTTCCTCTTTCTTTCCACTCTGACCAGCCAGGGTTATACTGCTAGTAAATAGCAAAGTCAATCTATAAAACCAGGTCCTTTCAACTAACCCCAGATTTAGAATAACGTTTTAAATTACATTTTTATTCCAAGAGTCTGCTGCTAAGTCACTTCAGTCGTGTCCGACTCTGTGCGACCCCAGAGACGGCAGCCCACCAGGCTCCCCTGTCCCTGGGATTCTCCAGGCAAGAACACTGGAGTGGGTTGCCATTTCCTTCTCCAATGCAGGAAAGTGAAAAGTGAAAGTGAAGTCGCTCAGTCGTGTCTGACTCTTCACAACCCCACGGAATGAGCCTACCAGGCTCCTCCGCCCATGGGATTTCCCAGGCAAGAGTACTGAAGTGGGGTGCCATTGCCTTCTCCATCCAACAGTCTAGATTTCAGTAAAAACCCTCTTTTAAGAAAGTACATAAAATAGAAGGAATATATAAGTAGTTTAAGGAGAGTACTACAACAATGGCTAGAGATTTTCCTTTCTAATTAAACATTTGAATAGGCACAGGATGCCAAGATTAAAAGTTCATCACACACATGTTCATCATACCTTCCTGGAGAAGGAAATGGCAACCCATTCCAGTATTCCTACCTGGCAAATCCCATGGACAGAGGAGTCTTGCAGGCTATAGTCTATAGAGTCACAAAGACTCAGACACGACTGAGTGACTGAACACATACCTATGTGCCAACTGCTTAAAGTAAATACTTACATGGACTGAATTTAGGATTAATAGCAATAAAAACGAGAGACTCCTTTTTAAATGTATGATTATTACTGAGGTATCTTTTATCTTTTTTCAAAGTACCACATTTCTCACTACTTCAGAATATTGTGGACACACTTAGACACGAGGTCGTAAAGCTCACCTGCATCATGACTTTCAGACGATCCAGAGGGGCCGTGCTTGTCCGAGAGACGGCCCCGGCAACACCTCCAGCCAAGAGCTGCCTCCACCACTGTCCCGACTTTTTTTCATCTTCTGTGAATTCATCTGGGATAGTTAAACTATCTCCTATGTCAATACCCTGTTAAAATGGAAGAAAAATCCCCAGGCTCCTTCAATTAAAGATAGATCATTCCAGAAAGTTTGTTTCTTTTAGAGAAGAATTACGTATTATTTTATAAAGATCAGCTTCAATCCTTAGAAAGTA
>SJYC01131683.1:0-19837 GCA_006408675.1 Madoqua kirkii
GTCTCTAAAGGTAGAACTTTATAGAGAAAAGTGGGTAGGGGAATTTTGAGACATGGACTGTGGAGTCATAATGACTAGTGGTATTAATCCACTTTTTTTTTTTCTTTTCTTCTAAGTTGTTTAATCACACTGTTTAAGACTTCTTCTAAGGTTAAGGAACTTGGGAATCATTGTAATGATGCTTGGAACCTGAATGAAAATCTGCCAGTGTGGGCCTTTGCTTCTGTGATCATCCCCACGCCCCTACGCCAGGTCATTATCTTCACTGGGTTTCTGCAGTGGCTCCAGAACAAATATGAAATTTTTTGAGCTGCTTCCCTTCTAGCTCTTGGTAATCCTTTCTGCTGTTAAAGTCCATGCCTCTTATGATTCTAAGTCTCTCCTGAGAAAGTTACAATAAGAGTTGGTGCCTGTGAATACATGGCAGGCAACTGAAGTTTTAAAATTGTTCATGACTTCAGAGGCCAACTGAACACAACTGTGAGATCAGTTAGCTGTGAACGTGGGTACAGGAATACCTTCATATGCTACACAGTCTGCCCCATTTTTCCCCCACCTATTAATAAAAGAATTACTACTAAATGGTGCCACGATTTGAGGAGAAATAGAAAATATCTGTATAAAAAAGTCAAGATCTTCCTTTTTTCATTATATTGCCTTATTCATTCTAAATCTAGATTTTTTGTTGTTGCTGTTTTTGGTCCTATACAAAGTTGTCCAAGCCTAAATTGAATCAAAATAAGAACTTCCAGGTAAAATTGCTGACTCCTCATCAGTTTATTTTTCTGATTTCCATTTCAGTAAATTAAAATTCAGGTTATTTCTTCTCCTCTTTGATGTTCTGAAATTTTTTTCCTCAGAGTATCTCAAACGATATCCCAATATTACTATCCTTTCAGAATGTTCTAATGTGGCCTTTGATGAAAAACAAGGAGGAGGAAGGGCAGAAGGAAGAAAAGCAGAGGGAGGAGGGGAGAGGAAGGGGGAAAGGGAGAAGGGATATTCTAAGGGAAAAGAAAGCAGACAGAATTACTAGATTCTTATGGGAATATTAGTAATAACTACTGTATTTCCTTGTTTCTCATACTACCTTCTACAAACAATTCTTGAATCCTAGAAGAACTTAATGTGAATTTTATCTCTTCTAGAACATTAATTTCATAGTGAGGCAGTTTGGAAGCATGTAAAGGCAGGGTCAATCAGAAGAAGAAACTGTAGTGGCTTCACTTCTGTCCTGTGTGTCAGGCACTGTGCCCGCGTGTTCACTGGAAGGACTGAAGCTGAAGCTCCAGTACTTTGGCCATCTCATGGGAAGAGTAGACTCATTGGAAAAGACCCTGATGCTGGGAGGGATTGCGGGCAGGAGGAGAAGGGGACAACCGAGGATGAGATGGCTGGATGGCATCACCGACTTGATGGACGTGAGTCTGAGTGAACTCCAAGAGTTGGTGATGGACAGGGAGGCCTGGGGTGCTGCGATTCATGGGGTTGCAAAGAGTCGGACACGACTGAGCAACTGAACTGAACTGAACTGATGCTACAAGGGTAGGCAAGAAACCATAAAGATAAAAAGAGCAATTCACCAAGAAGATATAACAGTACTAAATCTGAATTCACCAGTAGTACAGTCCACTATATAGACTATTTTTAAACTATAAAAGGGGGAAACTGACAAAATTATACAGTTGGCAATTATAGAGATTCTGACACTTCTTTTTAATAGTGACTATAATAACAGTACTAGATAATTTAAAGCCTATAATTAGTTGATTGCTTATTAGGAACCAGGTATTATTCTAAGTATTTAACATATTTTAATTCATTTATACTTCACAATAACTCTATGAAATAAGTACTGATATCACCTCTGTCACAGATATGGGAACTGAGGCTAGAGAGATTTTAAAATTTGCCCCAAAGTTACCAAGTAAGTAGCACAATTGCGATTTAAACCCAGATAGTTTGGCTAGACTTTTCTTACAAGCTCATCTATGTGTGCAAAAAGATGTTTATCTGGCAAAACTATGGAAACAAAAGGTCAGTGGTTGGGGGTGGGAATGAATAGGCAGGGCACAGAGAACTTTTAGGGCAGTGATAGCATTCTATATGATATTATAATAATGAATACATGTCATACATTTGTCCAAACCCATAGAATATACAATACCAAGAGTGAACCCTAAAGTCAGCTATGAATTTAAAGTGATAATGATGTGTCGATGTAGGTTCATCCTTGGTATAAAAAAAAAAAAAGTACCATTCTGTTAAATGATGTTGACAGTTGGGGAGGCTTATGTATGTGATGTCTAGGGCAGAGGGTGTATGGGAAATCTTTGTACCTTCCTCTCAATTTTGTTGTAAAACAAAAACTGCTCTAAAAATAACTTTTATATATTTATCTTATCTTATACAGCATTTCTGGACATCTTACAAAAGGACAACTTTTGGTTTTCTGTCCTATATATGCTGGAAATAAAACCATTAACAACTGCTTTGCAGTGAATATTTAATTGATTAATTTTTAATAACCCACTTTTAATTATTTCAAATGAGCCACTGCCTTGTTTAGGGTATTTCAAGTCACAAGCCTTAAATCTTTTTGTATCACTGTGCTTAGATCATGAGACATGAGCCTCATCTTCAGGATGTTTGGTATTAGTGGAGGACACAGTCAATAAATAAAAATACCTTTTGGAGAGACCAGTGATGAACTTGTCTATAGAAGGTGGTCCGGAAAAGCTCATCCCAGAGAGATGACATTTACTTTTTTTAATCCTCTATTTTTTCCTAATCATAAAAATAATAGTGTATGATCATTTTTTAAAACTGAAATATTCAATACAAAATTATGAAGAAGAAAGTAAAAAGGTAATTTAACTCCTACCATCCAAAAGCAATCATTATTACACTTTTATTGAAGAATCAAAAAAGAGCACTGAGAATAGTTAATATCTGGCATGAGCACAGACAGTGATAGTATGTATATGTTTGTATGTGTAAAATATATTTTATGTATAAGATACATATATTAGGTATGTGACAAGTACATGCCATCCTGTTATATATGTTTGCATACACATAGTTTTATACAACTTATTTTATAATATATTCTTATAGAAATTTTAGAAAACTGAAGACTTATTTTTTTCCTGAGTTCTCTCTTTCTTAAGCAGTCTTGCCAGAGGTTTTATCTATTTTATTCATACTTTCAAAGAACCAACAAAGAAAGCATATATTTTGAAATTTAAAGCTGACATTTAAATAATTCATGGGTCAGGGATGAAATCATATTGGACATTAGAAAACACTGGGAGCTAAGTTATGACAAAAACACAAACTTATGGGATGAGATGAAAAAAGTGATCAAAGGGATATTATAGCTAAAAATGGGCTTCCCTGGTGGCTCAGATGGTAAAGAATCTGCCTGCAACGCAGGAGACCCTGGTTCGATCCCTAGGTCAGGACGATTCCCTGGAAAAGGGAATAGCAACCCACTCCTGTATTCTTGCTTAGAGAATTCCATGGACAGAGGAGGCTGGCGGGCTACAGTCCATGGAGTCACAAAGAGTCAGTTAATGAATCAAACATTCAACTCAAGAAATCAGAAAAGGGGCAAATGAGTAAACCTAAAGAAAGCAGAAAGAAATAAACAAAAGCTAATGGAAGAAAATTTAAAAACAGAGACAATCAGCAAAAAATACCAAAGTTGGCCAGGACAGGGAGAAGGACTGGCAAGAAAAAAAGATTTGGTGAGATTGAAGATGGGAGGAAGAAGAAAACAACTACAGATACACCCAGAACTTCTTTAAAACCGTAAGAGAATATAAGTATTATGAACCTTAGACAAAATGGGCAGTTTCCTAAAAGGTGTAGCTTACTAAATCTGACTCAAGAAGAAACAGCCGCTTGAAGAGGCCCGTAACTACTACAGGCATTGAATGAGTAGCTTAAAATCTGCCATAAAACAGTTGTCTGTTCTCGGAACCTAGTCCCTTTCCCTCCCGGGATAGAGAATGCCAAAGAGTCTTCTTAGGTTTCAGAGGGGCTGGAGAGGTTCCAAGTATCTCCGCCCTGCTTATAGGAGCTGCTCTCGGGCTCACAATTATGACTCAGAGAAGCCGAAATTGCTCAGAAGACGGGCCAACCCTTCAGGTCAACTTGTGGACTTTGGGTATTAAGAATGTCTTAAACAATGGAATGTTGCCTCTCCTCCTCAACGGGAAGTTGGGGGCAGGAGGGTGGAGAATACGATGGTTTTTCAAACAGTTCTAAAACAGCAAACTATTTGGTGTAAGAAAGCAGTTTCGAAGAGAGATACAAAATGTGAGCCTTTTCACACAACTTGGAGCCACTGAAGTATGAGAGATTTAAAAAAAAAAAACACACTTCATTAAATGTTTGCAGAGGCTGAGAGCTACAAAAAGGGAGTGGAGGGGTACCAAAAGTACTGGGTACAGGATTTTGAACTGTCAAGAGCGAGCTAGAGCACTGCCGCACTCATTTTTCTGGAAAAACACCAGTAGCCTTTCAGATCTCCACGAGCATCCGTTCCGGAGTACCTGGCCGCGGTCCCCATCCCCGAGCTTCTGAACCATTCGCGGGCTGGCCGCCTCAAGTCCGGCCTCTTCCTGCAGAGCAGCGGGCCGCCGCCCTAGTCCTGGAGCACCCAGAGTCCCTGCAGCCCTCCCGGCCCTCGGGCCGCCCCCGCAGGGACCCACCTCCTCGGCGTCCTGGCCCAGGGGGATGCCCAAGCTTTTGAGTCCCTCCTGCAGCTCGCTGATGTCCACCACGCCGTCCCCATTGCGGTCTAGTTTCTGAAAGAGGGTCTCGTAGCGCGTCGGCGGCTCCACGTCCTGGCAGGCCGCCGTGGGCAGCACGAAGCCCCGCAGCCAGCGCAGCATGATCCCGGAGGTGCCGACCGGCCCAGCCGAGGGAGCTCGGAGGGGCCGAGGCCTGGCGAAGAAGGGACTGCCACTTGCAGCCGAGACCCTGCGAGCCGCCTCGGCGCACAGGGAGTGGCGGCTTTCGCTGCGGCTCTGGGAGGAGCTCGCCGGCGCCAGCCTCCCCGAGAAGAGCGGGGGACGGGCCAGGCGCAGCCTGGGACGGGCAGGAAGTGCAAAGGCTGCGGGGTGGGGCCCAGGAGGGGCACTGGGACCCGGAGAATGAGCGCTGCTCCGTCGGAGATGCCCCGGAGACTGTGGGGTTCTGCGTCAGTCTGTTAGAGAGGGGCGAGGATGTGCGTGTGTCGGGGTTCGGGGTGGGAGGGCAGCCTGACGCTCAGGTTACTTAACTCCAAGCCCTCCCTCCGTTTCGGTTTGTAGCCCTGGTGAACTGCCCAGAAATAGTTCTCTCTGCAGGGAAACTGGGCCTTCTCGAGCTTTGTTTCGCACACATCTCTTTTTTTCCTCTATCTCCATAGATCCAGTCTCTGGATCTGTTTTCCATTCACAGAAATGAGAGAGTTGGGTGGCTGCACACCTGGAATGGGAATTAAGCTTTAAAACGCAGAGGAGTTAAATCTGAAAGCAATTTTTAAAATGAAAAGGAACACCTACAACTAATACAGGGTTGTATAATTGTAGCTCAGTAGAAGTGGGCCTGGGAGGAGACTACTACTTCGCAGGAAAAGTTAGCATCCATCCAGGTGGGTGGATCTACATCTTAGTGTGATCTGCCCGATGAGTTTTAGACCCAGCACCTATCTGAACAACTTCAGGCCGCTCCTCCTCAAGATGCATGCTGCTACAAGGCTTGGGATTACTGCCCAAGAAATTCAGAACTCTTACTGCATAACATGGGGTAAGTGAAGGAACAGTGGACTTACAGATAAAATACCAGGCAGCGTCCTAATCTTTCAGCTGTGTAACGCTGAAATGTGAAATCGGAGATGTGTCATAACCTCCCTGGGTAGCCTCTCATCAGTAAAACGAGAGTATGAGTATCTGCCTCTTAACAGGGTTGTATACTGTATGTGAAAGATCCTAATACTCTCAAGTACCAGTCAGGTGAAATGTTAATTGTAGTAATGCTCTGTTCATCCACAGCTGCTTATAACAACTATCACTGGGTTCCTATTATCTGCAGGAGATACAGATCTGTACTTATAAATAAGGATCTGCCCACATCTTTTGAATTATTAAAGACTAGTTGCAGCTAGTTAATTAGTCCAGAGTAATTACTAAACAAAACCCAGAAACTCAGACCTTGATTTTACTTCCCCTCATACTATTTTGTATATTTAAGACACATGCAAATCTAGAATTTGTAAATTGAGGGCTGCTTCTTTAGTTACAATCATCTTGAAACCCATTTATTTGCTTTTTTTTTACTTCAATTTCCAGTTTTGTTAATCATATCTATAAATTGTCACCCTGCTTATTTAACATATATTCAGAGTACCTCATGAGAAACGCTGGACTGGAAGAAGTACAAGCATGAATCAAAACTGTTGACAAAAATATCAATAACCTCAGGTATGCAGATGACACCACCCGTATGGCAGAAAGTGAAGAGGGACCAAAAAGCCTTTTGATGAAAGTGAAAGAGGAGAGTAAAAAGTTTGCTTAAAGCTCAACATTCAGAAAACTAAGATCATGGCATCTGGTCCCACTGGTTCATGGGAAATAGATGCGAAAAGAGTGGAAATAGTGTCAGACTTTATTTTGGGGGGGCTCCAAAATCACTGCAGATGGTGACTGCATCTATGAAATTAAAAGAGGCTTATAGTGAAGTCGGTCAGTCATATCCGACCCTTCGTGACCCATGGACTGCAGCCTACCAGGCTCCTTCGTCCATGGGATTTTCCAGGGAAGAGTACCAGAGTGGGGTGCCATTGCCTTCTCCAGACTTTATTTTTGGGGGCTCCAAAATCACTGCAGATGGTGACTGCAGCCGTGAAATTAAAAGATGCTTACTCCTTGGAAGGAAAGTTATGACTAACCTAGATAGCATATTCAAAAGCAGAGACATTACTTTGCCAACAAAGGTCTGTCTACTCAAGGCTACTCAACGTTTTTCCAGTGGCATGTATGGATATGAGAGTTGGACTGTGAAGAAAGCTGAGTGCCGAAGAATTGATGCTTTTGAACTGTGGTTTTGGAGAAGACTCTTGAGAGTCCCTTGGACTGCAAGGAGATACAACCAGTCCATTCTAAAGGAGATCAGTCCTGGGTGTTCTTTGGAAGGAATGATGCTAAAGCTGAAACTCCAGTACTTTGGCCACCTCATGTGAAGAGTTGACTCATTGTAAAAGACTTTGATGCTGGGAGGGACTGGGGACAGGAGGAGAAGGGGACGACAGAGGATGAGATGATTGAATGGCATCACCAACTCAATGGACATGAGTTTGGGTGAACTCCGGGAGTTGGTGATGGACAGGGAGGCCTGGCGTGCTGCAGTTCATGGGGTCACAGAGAGTCGGACATGACTGAGTAACTGAACTGAAGTGATCCTCTTCCTTTGGAAAGGTCCTCAAACATCATCAAATTTTCTATCCATCCTTGAAAAATCTCTGTTAATCCCTACTATGAACACTCTGTACTTGAAGAGAAGTTCCTTGAAATGGTCATCTCAGACTCTAATTTTTTTTCTTTCCTTCCTTTTTTTTTTGTAGTAAATAGAGGAATTACTTGTCAACATTTTGACTGACAGAGAAAGACAAATACCATACATTAATGCATATATATGGAATCTCAAAAGATAGAACCGATCATTCTACATGCAGGGCAGCAAAGGAGACACAGACATAAAGAACATACTTTTGGACACAGTGGGAGAAGGAGAGGGTGGGATGATTTGAGAGAACAGCACTGAAACATATACATTGCTGTGGGTAAAAGAGATAGCCAGTGGGAGTTCGATGTATGATGCAGGGAACCCAAAGTCAGTGCCCTGTAGCAGCCTGGAGGGATGGGGTGGGGAGGGATGTGGGAAGGGGGTTCAGGAAGGAGGGAACACGTGGATGCCTATGGCTGACTCATGTTGAGGTATACCAGAGGCCATCACGAAGTACTGGAGTAATTATCCTCCAATTAAAATAAATAATTTAAAAATTTTAACTGACAAACTTATGTTTGCACAAAACTTGTACAAGAATGTTCATAGCTGTTTTCTTCATAATTACCAAAACCCATAAATAAGCAAAATGTTCTTAAATGGGTGAATGTTAGATAAGCAACCTATGTTGCGTTCTTACAATGGAATATTACTCAGCAATAAAAAGGAATGGACTGATGCATGCAGCCATACATTACATGACATCCTAGAAAAGGGAAAACTATAGTGACAGAAAACAGATCAGTGGTTATAGGTGCGGAGGAGCTAGGGGGAGTGATGAAACTGTTCTATGTTTTGATTACAGCTATGTTTACACAACTGTATGAGCTTGTTAAAATGTACAGCACTATGTACTAAAATGGTTTACTTTTACTCTTGGAAACATACTTCAATAAATCTGACTTTTTAAATATGCATATGACACCACACTTATGGCAGAAAGCAAAGAACTAAAGAGCCTCTTGATCCCACGAAGAGTTGGATCAACTTAGTGACTAAACAAGAATAACTTTTACTAGCAGAGATTTTCAAACTTTAACATGTGAAAGATTAAGTGGGGCTCGGTTAAGTGCAACTCTTGTATAGTAGACCTGGGGGAACTTCCAGATGTTCAAGCTGGTTTTAGAAAAGGCAGAGAGAGGAACCAGAGATCAAATTGCCAATATACGTTGGATCATCGACAATACAAGAAAGTTCCAGAAAAATACCTACTTCTGCTTTATTACTAGCAGAGATTTTCAAACTTTAACATGTGAAAGATTAAGTGGGGCTCGGTGTAAGTGCAACTCTTGTATAGTAGACCTGGGGGAACTTCCAGATGTTCAAGCTGGTTTTAGAAAAGGCAGAGAGAGGAACCAGAGATCAAATTGCCAATATACGTTGGATCATCGACAATACAAGAAAGTTCCAGAAAAATACCTACTTCTGCTTTATTGACTATGCCAAAGCCTTATGACTGCAAGAATCACAACAAATTGTGGAAAATTCTTACAGAGATGGGAATACTTGACCACCTGACCTGCCTCTTGAGAAATCTGTATGCAGGTCAGGAAGCAACAGTTAGAACTGAACATGGAACAAGAGATTGGCTCCAAATCCGGAAAGGAGTACATCAAGGCTGTATATTGTTATCCTACTCATTTAACTTATATGGAGAATACATCATAAGAAACGCTGGACTGGATGAAGCGCAGGCTTGAATTAAGATTTCTGGGAGAAATATCAGTAACCTCAGATATGCAGATGACACCACCATTATGGCAGAAAGTGAAGAAGAACTAAAGAACCTCTTGATGAAAATGATAGAAGAAATGAAAAAGTTGGCTTAAAACTTAACATTCAGAAAACTAAGATCATGGGATCTTGTTCCATCACTTCATGGCAAATATATGGGAAAACGGTGATAGACTTTATTTTCTTGGGCTCCAAAATCACTGTAGATGGTGACTGCAGCCATGAAAATTAAAAGACGCCTGCTCCTTGGAAGAACAGTTATGACCAACCTAGACAGCATAGTAAAAAGCAGAGATATTACTTTGCCAACTCAAAGATATCGTTTTCCAGTAGTCATGTATGGATGTGAGAGTTGGACTGTAAAGAAAGCTGAGTACTGAAGAATTGATGCTTTTGAACTGAGATGCTGGCTAAGACTCTTGCGAGTCCCTTGGACTGCAAGGAGATCCAACCAGTCCATCCTAAAGGAGATCAGTCCTGAATATTCACTGGAAGGACTGGTGCTGAATCTGAAACTCCAATACTTTGGCCACCTGAAGTGAAGAACTGACTCATTTGAAAAGACCCTGATGCTTGGAAAGATTGAAGGCAGGAGGAGAAGGGGACAACAGAGGACGAGACAGTTGGATGGCATCACTGACTCGATGGACGTGAGTTTGACACCTACTCTGGGAGTTGATGATGGACAGGGAGGCTTGGCGTGCTGCAGTCCACGGTGTCCCAAAGAGTCAGACGTGACTGAGCGACTGAACTGAACAATAGCAACTTTCTATGTGAGAAAAGAAAATGTTACATAGATATTTACACATCTGCATGAGGCAGAGCATCCCTACCCATTTGTATGTTGTTGCTAATTGCCAGAGACTAGTGTTTCTACAGAGGCCAAGAGCAGAAACCCTGAACTCATTCACTTTCTGAGCGCAATTTATTTCTGTAGTCAGGACAGGAGCCTGGGTTCAGCCTAGTTCAACTTGCTTCTGTTTTCCCTGACATTTAGCCTTCTCATGTGCTACTATCTTCCATCACAACCTTTTAACTTAAACAATTTCATCTACTTTGGTCTTTGAAAACTCTTTCAATACCTATTTTGAATACCATAGAGTTAAGGGGTTCTGCTTGAATAACCAGTTGAGATTTTCATATTTTTTTGCTGGTAAATAACCTTACCCTTTAAAAAGAAAAAAAAAAACAAAACCTACTGGAGCACTTAGTTCCAGTGAGACCAAAGTTTTAGCTGGTCCACAAAGCTCTGATCATATTTCAAACCCTGATCATTGCTGTTTCAAATTTAAGTGTTCACAAGGTGGGATAACCAAGAGTTTGAGTGTGTGTATGTGTGTGTGTGCATCAGTCCTGTCCAACTCTTTGGGACCCCATACACTGTAGCCCGCCAGGCTGTCCATGGGGTTTTCCAGGAAAGAATACTGGCGTGGGTTGCCATTTCCTTCTCCAGGTGATCTTCCTGTTGGCTCAGAATAAAGTTATAACCATCATTGGAAAGACAGTTTTATCATACAGTGAGTTTTAAATTTCCATGTTACTAGCCAGAGAAGGCGATGGCACCCCACTCCAGTACTCTTGCCTGGAAAACCCCATGGATGGAGGAGCCTGGTGCGCTGCAGTCCATGGGATCTCGAAGAGTCAGACACGACTGAGCGACTTCACTTTCACTTTTCACTTTTATGCATTGGAGAAGGAAATGGCAGCCCACTCCAGTGTTCTTGCTTGGAGAATCCCAGGGACGGGGGAGCCTGGTGGGCTGCCGACTATGGGGTCGCACAGCGTTGGACCCGACTGAAGTGACTTAGCAGCAGCAGCAGCAGCAGTAGTCTTTAGGAAACAATGATCATTTTACGTTTTGACTCATTTATCACATTAAAATAAGTGAATATTCTCCCCACATTTTCCAAGACATCTAAGAGACAGAATCCAGAAAAGAAGGTGAATTCTGATCTTACTCAGCCTATCCACTATCCCCAGCCCTTCAAATGGTAAATGCAGGCAATTCTCAATCACAGAAACACAGCACTTAATTACTGAAAAACTACCATTGTTATTAAATCATGTAAATAATTGTCACTTCAAACCAGTTGTGTCAAATTCAAAATGGATTCAAAGCCACATATCTATCTCAGAACTTTGAAATTATTTCAGTCTGAACACAGACTTTTTTCATTTTGTGATCATTTGTGTAAATTTTGTTCTGAAGACTGATAGATTAAAAATGCAAGAAAAAAACTGGACATCTATTGAAGAATCAATAATCATTGAAATTGTATCAATATTCTGTACTTATATTTTTGTATGTAAAGCCTCCGTTTTCCACCCTCCCTCTCTCCCTTCCTTCTGGAATCACCAGTTAAAAGCCATTAGGCAGTCTTGAGAAAAGCTGCCCAGCATGGGTCAAAACTCAAGGAAAAAAGGTAGCTAAGCAGGGCAGTAGCCTAATGTTTGCAAGACTGATTACATACAAAAGGATAGGGCAAATAACTGAGTATACTGAGGATAAGAGCTAGGCTTCTTGTTGTCAGAAAAGTGAGTTACAAATATACCAAGGGAAAGCAAGAATGAATTACAGAGTTGAATTAGTGTGAATTCAGTTTTGAATATTTTTAGATACAGAAATACAAAGGTGGACTCTGTACTCATGGAACATACAGTTTAGTCAAGGCAGACAGAAAATATTAATCATACCTCCAGGATAACTTTAACTAGAAGAAATTTGGGTATGGTCGCACAGAGTCAGATACGACTGAAGCGACTTAGCAGCAGCAGCAATAACAATAAAACTAAGAATCTACAAAACAATAAAAATCTGCTTGTTGTACAGCAGAAACTAATACAATATTGTAAAGCAGTTATCCTCCAATTATTTTTTAAAAAGCCTATGATAAACCATAATGGGAAATAATACTTATGTATAATGGAATGACTTTGCTGTACAATAGGGGTTAAAAACATTGTAACTCAATTATACTTCAATAAAAATAAACAAAAAATTTGCTCTTCATTTTAACAGTTTTGCAGCGCATAGAAAAATTTCAAATGCACATTTTTTTTATTTTAAAGGGTTCATCATTCATATTTAAAATGAGACTTTTTGCTTTATTTCTTTCATATATTTTTGCTATGTATACTCAAAAACTAAGTGTCTTTTACATTGTTTTGCAATAAGACCTTCAAACTCATGATCACTTGTTTCTTTGTAATAATGTTGACTGAACCTGTATCTTTGTAACAAGTTTGATATAGTTTGAGAGCAATTCAATTTGCAGAAAGTCCATCTTTTTAGTACATTTTAGTGTTATTATCTAAATGTACATTTAGTACATTTTAGTGTTATTCTCGCCTGGAAAATCCCATGGATGCAGGAGCCTGGTAGACTGCAGCCTATGGGGTCATGAAGAGTTGGACACGACTTCCCTTTCACTTTTCACTTTCATGCATTGGAGAGTGAAATGGCAACCCAGCCCAGTGTTCTTGCCTGGAGAATCCCAGGGACGGGAGAGCCTGGTGGGCTGCCGTCTATGGGGTCACACAGAGTCGGAAACAACTGAAGTGACTTAGCAGCAGCAGCAGTGTTATTTTCCTTTTGATGGAAAATGATCCACTATTGGAAAAAATGGCCCCAGTGTAATGCTGCTACCAACTCAGCAGAGGGTGCTCCAACTTACAGATGAAGAACAGCTTTAGAATATATATTAATAGTAAAAACAGAGCGTAATGCAGGCAGGCAGCAGAGCAAAGAAAAGAAGAGGGATTAGCAGGTCTTCGTTTTGTAGTCATCAATATAGTTATGGATTCCTAAAATATACCAATAAAAAATACATAGCTAAAATATTATTTAAGACCTGGGTATAATATTTTTTTGATCCGCCGGCAACGCGGGAGACCTCATTTCTGTCCCTGGGCCGGAAAGATTCCTTGAATAAGAGACCAGCTAACCGCTCCAGTATTCTGACCTGGAGAATTTCATGGACTGTATAGGACATGGGGTCACAAAGAGTCCGACAAGACTGAACAAATTTCACTTTCATGTCTTTAACAGTCTTCTGGATGTTGACTCTGTATAAGGCATTATATTACCTGTGTGTGAATACAGTCAATTTATGGTCATACCCTAATTCTATATTTTTTATTTTCAAAGAAAAATACTTGAAGAAACTTAGTAGGCTATAAAGAGATAGTGTTTGGAAAGTCCAAGTGCCAGAAACTCACTTATGCAAGAAGTGAAGGACTGCAGCGGGAACTCAGGTAAAATAAGAACCATGGGGACTTCCCTGTAGTCCAGTGGTTAAGATTCTGCACTCCCACTGCAAAGGTTTGATTCCTTGTGGGGGAACTAAGATCCCACATGCTCAGAGACATGACCAAAAAACTAAAAGCAAATTAAAGCAAGACTCATGAACTGGAACAGCCTCAAGATTCTGTATCTTGTGTCTCTGCTCCCATCTGTGCTCCTGCTTCTGTCTTCTCCCGCAGTGCAAATCCCTTTTCTTTACACAGTAGGAAACATAGTTGTAATATCTCCCAGTTTCATATCTTACTACCTCGGGCATGAGAGACAGCCTTTTGAAACACTTTTTCTGGCACTATGTTCCCAAATCCTCTTGGACTCTTCAACTTAGGTTAGGTGGCAACCCACTCCAGTACTCTTGCCTGGAGGATCCCATGGACAGAGAAACCTGGTGGGATCCATGGGGTAAGTAAGTCCATGGGGTCCTGAAGAGTTAGACATGACTGAGTGACTTCACTTTCACTTGTCACTTTCATGCAATAGAGAAGGAAATGGCAACCCACTCCAGTGTTCTTGCCTGGAGAATCCCAGGAACCAGGGAGTCTGGTGGGCTGCCATCTATGGGGTTGCACAGTCAGACATGACTGAAGCAATTTAGCATGAGTAAATAACAATGTCCATGGGCCAGGATTATAGCAGTGCATTGCAGTTCTCAGTGAATCCAAATAAGAAAGGGGAGAAGTGCATTTTGTGGAAAAGTATATAGATGTACAATAGATTTTTCTTATTAAATATTATTGATTTGGGTTTCAGTATACCAGATTATATGTAATTTGTCAAATGTTCAAGGGTTAGTTCCATTTGAAAACAATTCAGAAAAACATCTATGAAATTGACTTAGTTCAGTTTAGTTCAGTCACTCAGATGTGTCCGACTTTTTGTGACCCCAGGAACGCCAGCACGCCAGGCCTCCCTGTCCATCACCACCTCCTGAAGTTCACCCAAACTCATGTCCATCGAGTCGGTGATTCCATCCAATCATCTCATGCTCTGTTGTCCCTTTCTCCTCCTGCCCTCAATCTTTCCCAGCATCAGGGTCTTTTCCATGAGTTAACTCTTCACATGAGGTGGCCAAAGTATTGGAGTCTCAGCTTCAGCATCAGTTCTTCCAATGAACAACGAGGAGTGATCTCCTTTAGGATGGACTGGTTGGATCTCCTTGCAGTCCAAGGGACTCTCAAGAGTCTTCTCGAACACCACAATTCAAAAGCATCAATTCTTTGGCGCTCAGCTTTCTTCACAGTCCAAATTTCACATCCATACATGACCACTGGAAAAACCATAGCTTTGACTAGACAGACCGTTGTTGGCAAAGTAATGTCTCTGCTTTTGAATATGCTGTCTAGGTTGGACATAACGTTCCTTCCAAGGAATAAGCATCTTTTAATTTCATGGCTACACTCACCATCTGCAGTGATTTAGAGCTGCAAAAAATAAAGTCACTCACTGTTTCCACTGTTTCCCCATCTATTTCCCATGAAGTGATGGGACAAGATGCCATGATCTTCATTTTCTGAATGTTGAGCTTCAAGCCAACTTTTTCACTCTCTTCTTTCACTTTCATCAAGAGGCTCTGTAGTTCCTCTTCACTTTCTGCCATAAGGGTGGTGTCATCTGCATATCTGAGGTGATTGATACTTCTCCTGGCAATCTTGATTCCAGCTTGTGCTCCTCCAGCCCAGCGTTTCTCATGATGTACACTGCAGATAAGTTAAATAAGTAGGGTGACAATATACAGCCTTGACATACTCTTTTTCCTGTTTGGAACCAGTCTGTTGTTCCATGTCCAGTTCTAACTGTTGCTTCCTGACCTGCATACAGGTTTCTCAAGAAGCAGCTCAGGTGGTCTGGTATTCTCATCTCTTCCAGAATTTTCCACAGTTTATTGTGATCCACACAGTCAAAGCCTTTGGCATAGTCAATAAAGCAGAAATAGATGTTCTTCCAGAACTCTCTTGCTTTTTCCATGATCCAGTGGATGCTGGCAATTTGATCTCTGGTTCCTCTGCCTTTTCTAAAACCAGCTTGAACATCTGGAAGTTCATGGTTCATGTATTGCTAAAGCCTGGCTTGGAGAATTTTGAGCATTACTTTACTAGCGTGTGAGATGAGTGCAATTATGTGGTAGTTTGAGCATTCTTTGGCATTGCCTTTCTTAGGGATTGGAATGAAAACTGACCTTTTCCAGTCCTTGGCCACTGCTGAGTTTTCCAAATTTGCTGACATATTGAGTGCAGCACTTTCACAGCATCACCTTTTAAGATTTGAAATAGCTCTACTGGAATTCCATCACCTCCACTAGCTTTGTTTGTAGTGATGCTCCCTAAGGCCCCTTTGACTTAACATTCCAGGATGTCTGGCTCTAGGTGAGTGATCACACCACTGTGATTAACTGGGTTATGAAGATCTTTTCTGTATACTTCTGTGTATTCTTGCCATATCTTCTGCTTCTGCTAGGTCCATACCATTTCTGTCCTTGATTGACCCCATCTTTGCATGAAATGTTCCCTTGGTGTCTCTAATTTTCTTGAAGACATTTCTAGTCTTTCCCATTCTGTTGTTTTCCCTTTATTTCTTTGCATTGATCACTGAGGAAGGCTTTCTTATCTCTCCTTGCTATTCTTTAGAACTCTGCACTCACATTGACTCAAAGCAATGGCAAAATGAGATTCAATTAACAAAAGCCAAATTAACAAGCAACCTTGTAGGGACATAAATTTTATATAAAGTAAAGTAGAATTAACAGGCTGTTAAATAGAAATTTAGCTACAATACCAAGACAACATATATCCTAAGACAAAATGAGATGCAAGACCACAAAAGCAGAATTTTCAAAGGACATGTAGTAGAAAGTCAGTTTTGTGGCCCTTGAACCCCTCACCCATGTTGAGAATAAAAGGGGTTGGGTTGGGATTAGAAGCTATTTAGAGAGAGCTGCTGCTGTACTGAGTTTCCCCTTCCACTCACCCCCCACCTCCTACCCAGGGAAAAGGGTGCCTGTCTCTCACCTGCAGCCTAGGGCAAGGAACTTCAGTGGGATTACCTGGAAAGTTCTGGATAAAAATCTTATGGTTTTTAAGACACAGTGGCCTGGTGTCTGATTCATGCATAGGAAAGCTGTGCTAACCATTCTCACGATAAAGTGAAAGAGAAGCTCTGCCTCAGGCAAGTCACACCCTCAGAGTGTGTTGAAACAAAGAATGTG
This sequence comes from Madoqua kirkii, assembly GCA_006408675.1. NCBI lineage: Eukaryota > Metazoa > Chordata > Mammalia > Artiodactyla > Bovidae > Madoqua > Madoqua kirkii. Next base: position 16,791 of record SJYC01131683.1, read on the forward strand.
TGAATATTTCTCTTGTACCAGAAGTGGGCTGTGAAAAGAGAACCAAGGTAGAGTTGTCTTAGATCTTGTCTGAAAGGACTAAAGAGCTATTTGAAGAGATTAACTTCAGCAGGGGAAAAAAAAAATTGGTGGAGGCACCATCAGATATCTAGAGATTGAAGGAGACATAAGTGACCAGCATGATATCCAACAAGAAACTACAGAAGAGAGTTTCCTAGTAACCAGGTGCATCTACAAAGAACCTACAAAAGAGCTTCACAAGATGTCAGGGCAGAGAACTCAAGTGCTGCTCACCATGGTCTTAGGTAAGAACTGGCCTGCTGGCCCTTTCCTCACCTCTCTATTCTCCTGGGACTCTGATGGTGTAGGCAAACTAGAGAAAATGAATCCTAAATGGGAAAAAACAAGAAGCCAAAAATGCCTCTCTCTCATCACAGGCCTTTCGTCTGTGGCAGGTCTGAGCCGAGTAGAGAGAGAAATTTTAGTTTAAATCAAGATTGAAGTTTTGATGACTGTGCTAGGCCAGACATTTTATTAATTGAAAGTGATAAGAAAAGTTGTGAGATTTGCCCTGAAGTTCATCTAGAGCAAACAAAGAACCAGCCTCACAAAATGAGTTCAAAGAGAGTCTGGGAAAAGTCACAAAGGCCTTTACATCACACAAGTTATAGTTGTTCCCATACTTAAAATACTCAGCTCCACTACTATCTCATACCTGTTAGAATGGCTGTTAACAAAAAGACAAGAATAACAAGTGTTGGTGAGGATGTGAAGAAAAGGGAACCCTCATGCACTATTAGTGGGAATGTAAACCAGTGTAGCCAATGAGGAAAACAGTATGGAGAGTAGTCAAAAAACTAACAATAGAGCTACCATATGACCTAGCTGGGGCTTCCTAAGTGGTGCAGTGGTAAAGAATCCACCTGCTAATGTAGAAGGTGAAAAGACACAGGTTCAATGTCTGGGTTGGGAGTATCCCCTAGGGTAAGAAAGGGCACCCTGCTCCAGTATTCTTGCCTGGACAATTCCATGGACAGAGGAGCCTGGCTGGGCTACAGTCCATGGAGTCACAAAGAGGCAGACTGGGCAACTGAGCATGACCCAGTTATCCCACTTTGGTATATTAATCCAAAGAAAATAAAACCCTAATCCAAAAAGATATATGCACAGTGAGCTCCAACAGTCATCTTGAAATTGGCCATGTGGTGGTCTGATCAGCATCATCTTGACTGTTTTAAGCATTAGTTAATCTTCATTTCTAGGGCTGATTTTTCCCACTTTCTTGAGGCCAGTTCTTGGAACTATGCAAGATGGAGCAGCTTATCTCATGGCTACAGTCTGGTTATCATACAGTTAGCTTTTTCACTCTGGTTATAGTAACTGCAAGACAACTCAGGAATGTGCATCAGACACTGTTACCTATGCTCTTCAAGGAGGAAATAAGGATTCTGTGATGCTATTGTCCTAATCATTAACTGCCTGAGCACCTATTTTGTGTGTGTGTGAGAGAGAGAGACTAAGAGGAGTCTTGGGTGACTACAAATTTTTTTACAAAGAGGCAGGCGACATAGAGGGGCTTTCATACCTTGGAGGGCCCTGCATGGTCTTGCTTGGTTTCAAAATGAATTGAGGCAGCTGTTAGAGGAACATCCTAAATTCTAGACACTTTACATATATAATTCTCATTTAAGTCCTATAACAATCCTCCAAAGTAGGAATTAATAACCCCTCTTTTTTTCCCACATATGTGATGCCTATCAAGAAGACTGGGTGACTTTCTCAATAAACAGTCATGATACATATTCATGTTTATCTGGTCCCAACAAACGTGTCCTTTCTAAAGGTCATATTAGTTCCTGTTTCTGAAATTTTTAAATTCCAGATAATTTATCAAAAATCTCTGAGCTCTAGTTTCTTTGTGGACAAGATTGGATTTAAAATGTCTGCTCTCCTTCCTTCTAAGGATATTGGAAGAATCATGAGATAATACATTATACATTATAACAAGAAAAGGAACAATACCTTATTGTTCCTTCCTCTGCAAACAGATTTATATTGGAGGTAATCATATGAGAGGATTATAAATATAATCATAAATTGCTTGGGATATACTATACTAACCATTATATCTTCTCTGAAAAACATTTAGAAATGGAAATGCTTGCCTTAAATATAAGTTTACTGGTCCACAAACACACAAAAAACAAAAGTAGAGAATGGAAATCATTCCTTTTTCACTTGTTCACTGAAACAAAAAACATATTTGGATTATGCAAGTCATTGCTGCTGCAGCTGCTAAGTCACTTCAGTCGTGTCCATAGACGGCAGCCCACCAAGCTCCCCCGTCCCTGGGATTCTCCAGGCAAGAAACTGGACTGGGTTGCCATTTCCTTCTCCAATGCATGGAAGTGAAAAGTGAAAGTGCTGTCGCTCAGTCATGCCCGACTCTTAGCGACCCCGTGGACTGCAGCCCACCAGGCTCCTCCATCCATGGGATTTTCCAGGCAAGAGTGCTGGAGTGGGGTGCCACTGCCTTCTCTGATGCAAGTCATTACCAATCTAATAATTATTTTGGCTGCAGTAGTCCAGGCTGTACATGAAGGAAGTGGAGGAAGGCTGGCCACTTCGTGCACCTGTTTGAATTTTCTTTGGGCAAATTAGTTAAGCCTCAGAATAACTTCCCGTTGCCTACACAACATCCTTCATAGACTTCTTTATAGCCTTTTGTGATATGTCAGGGTGAGTAACTAAATAACATTGTAAACAACACTTCAACTTTCAGTGAGGCATTATCATCCTCTCCCTAGGAAAACAAAGGTTATCTATGAGAAAGAGAGGATGACTAAGAAAATTGACTATTATAAAATTACTAACATTTTTAAAATGCATTAAAATATGCCTATTTTAGTTACCTTTTATTCTGTTTAAATGCAAAGGCAGGGCGATTGGAAAAAGATGGCGGTGGAATAGGACGGGGAGGACACTTTCTCCCTCACTACTTCATCAAAAGAACACCTCAACACGGAATAAACTCCACAAAACAACTT